>JAGFNQ010000645.1:150652-236176 GCA_024364735.1 Boesenbergia rotunda
GAAAGAATATTTCTTGATATTTGGAGGCGATGAGGAGCTAGCTGTAAAGGGTTACAGTGACGCAAGCTTCCAAATAGATCGGGATGACTATAGATCGCAGTCAGGGTATGTATTTTGCCTGAATGGTGGCGCTGTGAGCTGGAAGAGTTCGAAGCAGGACACAGTCGCAGATTCTACAACAGAGGCTGAGTATATTGCCACGTCAGAGGCGGCAAAAGAGGCTGTTTGGATCCGGATGTTCATTACAGAGCTTGGTGTGGTTCCTAGCATAGCAGACTCGATAGACCTCTATTGTGACAACAATGGGGCTATTGCGCAGGCTAAGGAACCTCGCTCTCATCAGCGGACCAAACCATACTACGGCGCTTCCATCTCATTCGACAGATCATCGATAGAGGAGATGTGAAGATATGCAGAGTACACACTGATTCTAACATCGGAGATCCTTTGACCAAGGCTTTGGCACAAAAGAAGCATGATGGTCATACCATATCACTGGGTATTAGATATTGCAGTGATTGACACTAGTGCTAGTGGGAGATTGTTAGTATGAGCCCTAGAGCCAATTATGTGATGATTGACTGGGGACATTTTTGTATCATATTCTATCATTAATAAAGGCATGTTTGGTTATTATACTTACTTTGTATTTGTGCCAAATAACTAAGTATAATAATGTCCTTGGGTAGTAGGTTCTTATCTACATTATATCGATTGGTTGAATCGATAGTGAGATAATGTAGAGAACACTACTCTAAATCATTCCTAGTCAAGTATTAATATTCAAGGACAATATTAATATATGGAGACTAGAATGTAGGTCAACTGATGACTTGAGCTCACAAGTCATGGATATGTGATATCAAGTTGACACATGGGTATATATTGGAGAATGTGTACTGAATGACCCACCATGAGAAAGTTTCATAGATTGTCATATGAGTGTCATAAACTTTCTCATGTGACTATTGGTATGAATAGTCCTTAGACTCGAAGTTACTACGGTTCCCTACATAAGGAGTTATGTACTTTGGTATCGTCAAACGTCACCCGTAACAGGCTGGACTATAAAGGCGATCACTGGGTATGTAATGAATTATGCGGAGGGATGTGAGTGATGTAGATGGGATCTATCCCTCCCATATGACGGGAGTGATATCTGTGGGCCCCTTGATCGAGTAGGACTGCTAAAACGCATAATCATGCTCGAATGAGTCAATATGAGATATTGAGCTCAATTGTTTGAGTGAGTCTACTCGGGGATCAAGAAACACCAGATTGATTGAGAATGACACGGTCTATGCCTCATTTGTCAATCTAGATATCAAGGATAGAAGGACAAGGTCATACATTGCCATAGTCACGGAGGTTAAGTCGGATCTCGACTTTCTTGTTGCTTGGGTAGCATTGATGCATTGCTAGATGTCGCTCATTGCTTTTGTGTCTAAATTGGTTTAGACACATTGCCAACGTTACGAGAGCCTATTGGGTCACACACTAAGGACACGATGCTTCGGAGATTAATTGATCTTGATTTGGCTAAGATTTAATTGGAATTGGATTAATTGAGTTAGACTCAAGTGAATCCAATTGGATTATGGATTGAAATCTAATTTGAGTTAAACTCATTTAGATTAGACTCAACCACATTTGGATGAAATATTAATTCATTAAAATGTTTAATGAATTAATAAGAGAGGAAGATGGAGAGTTTCTCACCATTAGAGTGTTACATGAAAAGTTAGAGAGTTACATTAAAATATTTAATGAAGGGAAGTTTAAAATGCAAAAACTCCTCATGATATGAGTTTAAAAGAGTTTTCCCCTTGTCATTTGGATGACAACTTGTCATTTTCTTTCCCCTCTTCCTTCTCTTCTCCATCTTGGCCGAAACCCACATCTTGGGTTCTTGGTGTTTTGTAAACTACCTCAAGTTGCTAGCACAACTAAGGTAGTTCTTCTCCGAAGTAGAGATATCGTGTTCGTGTGGATATGAATAGAGGCACGAACACTTGAACGTGCAAGAGATCCGGCGACGCTTGGACGAGCAGGATAAACGTAAGGGCACGCTCCAAAGGTATACGTTTTAGATAGATCTATTAGATAGATGATTTCGTATGAGTTTTCTTTCGCATGGATCGCTTGTGAGATCTTGTTTCCGCTGCGTTTTGTGTTTATGTTGCCTGAAGATCCCAACAGTTTAATCTCATCTAAGATTAACCGTTCAGATTACATCCATGGATCAACGGCTAAGAGAAAATTCCTCAACAATCAACAATCCAGATTTATTCTCTTAGGCTATAAATAGGCTTAGAGTTTCAACCTTTTTATTCATTCAATTAATTTATTCTTTCAATTAATTCATTCTTGTAAACTCTCTAAAAGTCTAGCGTGCTATTTTTGTAAGGCTTCTCCACCACAAAGAGATTTTTATTGAGCGTCCACTGCCTTGGAAGCAACGTTCTCAGTTGCAACCAAGTTTTTCTTTTTTAAAGACGAGTGCCTCCACTTTCTTTTTTTTTATCGTCTATTCACCCTCCTCTAGCCGGTCCAACCCGATCTAACAGAAAGGTCATCGGAGATAGCGGATGGAGCTAAGGTAGTTTCTCCCCAAGGGAGAAACTTCCTCCCCAAGAAAAGGGGAGGAAATCCCCTTTTTAGGGGGTAGGGGGCACAACCTATGCCTTGCAGTGGCATGACCATGTGGCTCCCACACGATCGTGCCATGCGGAAGTTGGCGGGTTTAACACGGGTCATGCCAAGAGGCACGGTCGTGCCATGCCTTGAACTAGCCCTCGATCACACAAGTCATGCCAAATGGCACAACCCGCCCATGCAGGCTGCGGCTGGAGGGGGCACAGCCAGCCACTGGTGTCGTCACATAGCCATGCCAGGAGGCACAGTCCGAGCGTGTGGGGGTCACATGGCCATGTGACCCCACATGGCCTAGCTTCTGGTTAGGCTCCGACTCTCATCCTTCTCTGCCTCGCTTCCATTTTCACTCTAAATCGCCTCCTATCAAGGAAAATACATAAAACACATTTCTGAATAAAGAGAAGTGATTATGCAGTCAAAATAATAAAAAGGAGTATAACTATGCAAATCAAAAATAATAAAAACAAATGAATGAGCATTAATTAATACAAAGATAAAAACCTAAATCTACGCTCATCACCGAGCGGGTGACCACTAGAGGTTCCACCTTAGACGATAACTCTCATGCGGGTGCCGGATCAAGTAAATAACATTTGGAAGAACCTCACTAAATAAAGAATGCCTTTATAAATGTTTAGCTAATTATTAATGAGCAGATTTATCATCAAGGCGTTAAAGGTGAAGAAACCGTGTTAATAATAAGTCATAAATGTGAGGGAAAGTTTAGTAGTAATTGATAATAGATCATAAAGTATAATGAAATGTAAAGGTAACTATAACTGTCCAAAGCTCATCACTACAGAAGGAAAAAAGAGTACACTGAAAGTGATATAAATAGGCACTAATCGCACGGAGAAATGGTAAGTTTTTGAAGTATGAAAATTCATAACTATTAAGCTACTCTTCTGTATTCTAACTTGATAATTAGAGCGGTGTCGTCAGGAAATCCTTTGCATCATTCTAACCCTCTTTTGAGTTTTTTGCGCCATTCTCAGGTGCTCCTATCAGTGAACCCACCTTTCTGGGCCTTTCCATCCACGTATCCTCCAACGCTGCTGCCACCTCAAACGTATTCGCCAATAACTAGGGGATTGTTCTCTGATGATTTCGCATCAGGAACAATATACATGTATATTTTAAAGATAATTAAGATTGCTTTAAATTATGATATAAATATATGCAATGATTTTATGATAATTAAGATAGTTTCTTATCAGTGATCAAACTAGAAAAATTAAATACCATGCATAAAACAATCATTTATTTACCATATTTGAAATATATATATTAAAAAAAGATAAGTAAAAGATTAAAATTATAAATTTTTTCAAAGGAAAATTAATTTTTTATGATTAGTGGCATAAATGAAGAAAAATTAAAATTCTTGAATTAAATATATTTTGTTTATCCATAGATGTCTATATAGTTGATTAAAGATTTGTATTTCTTAATATGATAGAATACATTTAATTTTTGATAATATATTATAATATCAGCTCAAAAGTATATTACAATATATTCAAATATTTTTATTTGAATCTATATATATTATTTGGAATAATGATTAGGAGAGTGAAAATGAGAGAGTGAAAATCATAGTGAATGACGTGGCATCTTACATGCACGATCTCCGACGGGTTCACCGTGCCCCCAGGGTATAGTTTGATTCGGGACGGCGATCGAAGGCCGCCGATGGTGTCCAAGCGATAATCAAACGTGTGCATGTAAAGCGCCACGTCATGCCACATCATTCACTATAGTTTTCACTCTCCCATTTTCACTCTCCCTATCATTGCTCTATTATTTGTAGCGGAAGGGTGCTTAGTTAACACTAAGATATTCACGGTTTAATCCTCGGCTATGTCGCATTTTATAAGATTTTTTTTTCAAATGAGCGTACAATCACGGGATATTGGGCTTCTTGATCGTCTATCGTTAGTATTTTTTGATTTACTCCGATAACTGACGAAAAACTTTCATGGAGCCAAATTATCTCTCAAATTTAATGTTATCTGAATGATCATTTTTTATTACTCCTTAGGCAAAGGCTCTCTAAAATCCAACTAAGTGGTCCTACCTAATTTACCCACATCGTCCACCAAAGGAGTTTCTCAATGTTCACTTATAATCTCTCACAACACCATGGTTTCTGAGACTTTAAAAAGTGCCACATCGATTGTGATGACGTCGCTAAAAGCTTTTTACTATAGGTCTTGAATTTGTATTGATGTCTGTACCTTTATGTCTTGAATTGTACGAAATCAAATTGACTTATATATGAATTTGAACAGTACACATCCAATATTGAATTAGTCGGAACAAAATTTATGCAAGTGAAGCAAGAGTTGTTAATGACATTTTCGTAACTACCCGAGCAGGGGCTGGCCCTAGGTTTGAAGGATCCGGTATAAAAAAATAATTCTTTATATTTATGTAAAAAATAATACAATGATGTTATAAAAAAAGATTTCATTAATATAGGTTGGTGAAGGAGGAAGAAAATGTTCCTGAGTATTTTTTAGATATATTTTTTTCAAAAAAATACATAATAGTTTAAAAGTTATATTTACACTCTTTTTAATTTAATTTTTGACATTATTTTGTTAGTATTTATGTATAAAAGAGAATCCATTTTATTTAATTTTATTTTGATCAGTTACATAAAAAATAAAAATTGAAAAAAAAAACCCACCTTAGGTGGGGCCCTATGCATCGGGCCCTGGTTGACCACCCTGGGGTCGTCTCTATACCCAAGTGAAATGATCTACTATTAATGGTCGGTGGTTGATGTTTCAAGCCAGACGAGGAAAGACACTAAATGTCTTTTAAGCGGTCATTTGTTGCTGCAAAAGGTGGAGCTCCTATATAAGAAGGTCATGACCATGAGTAATGGAGTGTGCAAGAGCAAATACAATAGCAGAGAAATCCTTCCACCTTTGTTCCCCTCATCTTCTCTCTATCGTGTGCTTTGCTTGACTAATCTACCCGTGATATCATTCAGATATTGCGCAGTTCACCATGAATAATTAGTGTTTAGTTCATGCTCGGACCTGAGGTGAGGCCCAGGAGGTGCTCGTCTTAAGCCCACTTTTTAGAAGAACCCAAAAATTAGATAGGTTTAGAATTCTCAATTTGTTATAGATTTTATTAAATATTAGATTATTAAATTAAATAATTGAATTAAACCATCATATCTGAAATGCAAATGTAGAATTGAAATTGGATTCGGTCTGATCTAAATCCACGAATAGGTATGGAATAAGGATTATATTGGTTCAAATTATGATTGATTTGAACTTAATTTGGCTAAAGTATGACCGAACTAAGTTCATGAGTGAAATCAGTCCAGTCGATTTAAAATGAATTAAGGTATTTTTTAGAAAATTATCTTTCCACTTTTTCTCTCCTCACGCAACAACCCACCACCTCACGACGTCGTCTTCTCCTTTTTCCTTCTCCCTTTATTTTTTTCCTTCTTCCCTTCGCTCTATTCTTCTTCTTCTTTTTGTTCAATTGAGAGAGATTGAAGTTTGTTAATGATGATAATCTAATGAAATCTTATAAAAATCTCAAGAAATTTTGAGATATAATGACAAGTCAGAAATGAATAGAGATAATTTGTATATGAAGCTATCAATATTGAAGCAATCTTTACTAGTAGAAGCAAAAAGAGCCTTAGATGTTATAATTATTTGAAAAATATAGATGACTATTATTCAAATGCTCATGTTGTCTATAGAAGTTTGTTACCTATACCAGTTACAGTGACATCTATAGAAAAGAGTTTTCCCAAATTGAAGTTGATTAAAGCATATCTACGATCAACCATGTCACAAGAAAAATTAAATAAATTAGAGATGTTGTCTATTGAAAAAAAATAGTTGAACATCTTGATTATATAAACTTAATTGATATTTTTTTAATCCAAAACAACAAGACAGATTTAGTTATAGGCTGGCTAAAAACGATAATAATATATATTATATTTTTTAGCTAAAATCGAAGCAAGAAGTATTGTATTATTGGTAATATTTTTTCTTATAGTTTGAAATATTCATGTTATTAACACTTTATTTTATTGTATATTTTATAGATTCGCTAAAAAATTTTGATCATACGTCGAAAGGAGGACCAAATTTTGAAGTGTGGATGAAATTTTAGCTAAAATAATAGTAAAAACTTGTAATGGGACCCCTTTTGTTTTTTGAAACTCAACTCAGGCCACTAAAATCTTAGGTACAGTGCTGGTTTAGTTGTCTATGTGGTTTTCCAGTTGTATACGACGAAACAAACATCCAAATATGATCTCGAATTAAGCACAATCAGAGTAGACAAATCTGTTTTAAAAAACTGTGACTAACTCAGGCCTCAACGTTTCCTTTTCCCGACTAGACATCTCCTTTTTATCTACCAACAACCCTTTTATAACTTGGCCAAGTTGGGGCAAGGATCCTCTGCCCCACAATTGCATCTGTCCTATGTTGCACATTCGTCGGCGATGGCCAACGATTCATCCGATCGCGGATTGCACACCACAGACGCCCTTCGACCGCCGTTCCGAACCAAACTATACCCTGGAAGTACGATGAACCCGTCCCAGCAATTGCGATATTGCTGGGTTCACCATTGAATTTGACAAGATCGCAATTGCAGCAATCCTGACCGGTTCACCATTCCCCCTAGGTATCGTTTCCGCTCAAATCTTATTTCCGCTCGTGGGTTCACCATTGAATTCGACGATCAGAGGCTGTCGGTAGTATTTGATCGGTGAACGAACGAATCGTCAACCATCGCCGACAATTGTGGGACACGAGACAGATGCAATTGTGGGACAGAAGATCCCATTTGGCCAAGTTGGCGCTAGGCTATTCTTCCGACTCTATAACCCAGCAATGTAACGACTAGGTGAATCGGTAGCTCAAGCACTCTATAGCTCGGGCATTCAATGTCTTGACTTGGCAACTCACTCGAGACTAGTCGAAAGCATTCAACTAGCAACACACCACTCGGGAGTCAAACTTTTTAAGATTAGTTATGCTTTAAAACCTAAAAAAAAATTTAAGCTTCTTAATATAAATCACATATATCAATTTGCTGATAAATTCTATCCTTTTAATTTCGATGCGCAATATTTGTATCACTTAAGAATGCAATTACACCAATAAAAGTTTAATGTTGCGGGTCATGAAAGATTTTAGTATTTATTAATTATTTTTGAATTATATTAAAGATTAATTGAAATAAATAAATCATCAAACTATAATATAGTTTGATTGACAAATGATTTTTTTCTCATTTGTTATAGTTAATAAATTATAACTATATTGTTTAGTTATATATTGAATTTAATATATTTATTAATTGGCAGGTTAATTTATGATATTTTATTTCTTTCTATTTCCTTGGTAACAACGAAATAAATATTTCCAACTATGAAATTTGTTAAAATAACTCTTCGTAATAAGATGAAGAAAATTTGATGGATTCTATAATTATCTATATTTAACGAGAGATGATTGAAAAAATTAATAATAATATAATTAATAATGAGTTTAATCTTTATTAAAAAATTGAAGAACACAATTTTAATAGTATTTTTCTTCGTACTTTTGAATGTATTAAATAATTTTACCCTTGCAAGATAGACGAAAAGACGATGGTGATTTGATAAGAAACTCTTGAAAACCTAAGGAGTATTTTGTTTGTTCCATTTTCTATTTTAATTTTTCAGAAATTGTAGGCAACGTTTGGTATATTTGTTTTCCATTTTTATTTTTCATAGATAATACGATTTTCTAAAAAACATATTCTGAAAAAGATATAACGTTTTCTGAAAAATTAAAGAATAAAATAAAATCATTTTCTAAAAAATTAAAAAATATAATTTCTTAAAAATGAAAATAAAAAACGGAACAAACCAAAACGCTCCTGTATTTTCTCATTTTCTGAAAAATAACTCTATTTCATTCTTTAATTTTTCAAAAAACGTTATATCTTTTTTTGAAAAATAAATTTGAAAAATAAAAATCAAATGCGCTTTCTAAAAAATCATATTTTTTTTGTGAAAAATAAAAATGAAAAATAAGTATACAAACAAAACCTTAAAATTTTAAACAGATAGTGGGCTTTATTCAAGGGAGCTGGTGGATTGCATCTTTAGCATACATAGACATTCACTATGTGTTCACCATGCAACTGCATGTTTTATGCTAGTTAAATTGACACCAATTTAAAATGTTTTTCGAAAGAAGTAGCTTCAATTACGGGCCGGACTAAAAATTAGTTAAACTTCAATCCATCGACATTAGTACCATAACAAACATTATGGACCTTCAATCCTACGACCATATGGCCCTCCTCAGACCCGACTCCCTCTCGTGCCCTTCGCACACTTCTCCTCCTTTGCTATTCCATTGCCTTCTCAACACCTCTTCTTCCCTCGCCCAAAAACTCAATCAAACACCCATTTTTTACTTCTACCGCAAAACCCTAGATAGCTCGCAAATCCTAGCATTCCCAGTCTCCTAACTGCTGCCCTTCGATGACTAGAGGAAGGGGTTGGAGCTTGAGAAGAGGCTCTTGGAGTAGGAAAAGTATGAAATAAGAGGCAGGTTTAATTTTATCCATCAAATCAAGACTTATATACCTTATGTGATATAATTTTACCTGATCCGGGCGTATGATTTTTAGAAAGATCGAGGGCTCGGTCGGGTTCAATTGCTGATCTGAACCGGTAGTAAATAGACCCGGGTAAAGATCGCCTCAGGGTCGGTCATCTGAGGTCGGGACCCCCAAGGTCAGTCATCTGAGGTCGAGGATGGGACCCCCGAGGTCAGCCGTCCGAGATTGGGACCCCCAGGCCCGATCATCCGAGGTCGGGACCCTTGGGGTCGGCCCTCCGAGGTCAGGATCCTTGAGGCCGACCATCTGAGGTCGAGACCCCCAAGGTCAGTCGTCCGTGGTTGGGACCCCCAGGCCCGATCAGCCGAGGTCGGGATCCTTGAGGTCTGTTGTCCGAGATCCGATACTTGTGATCACTCGGAGACGGCCAGATAACTGCGAGCCTCTCTTATCGCCTAAGCCTGCCTTATCAGATATTCCTAAGATAATCCCCTTGGCATAATCATTGCCTGACAAAGCCGCCAACAATTAAAGAGGGACAGAAAAGATATATTAGGCAATGTGTCAGACGGTTACGAGTGTCAGGCGGCTATGGCAGTGTCATGGCATTGAATGTAGCTGTCACTATCGAGATCTGTCGATTGATCTTCTCTTAATGAGACATGACAGCTCACGCAGGAGAAGACCCTCTTCTGCCCCCTATATAAACCCCATTCGAACCTCAGAGAAAAGCTCGCTGTCATTTTGCAACCACTCCACCACATTGAGAGCTCTATTTCGGTCCGACCTCCCAAACTACAGCAGACCGAGGCGGCTTGGTCAGACCGAGTCATCCGAGAGAGAACCGATCTTCGCTTGTCGACAGGATCAAATTTGGCGCCGTCTGTGGGAATCTCACCTGATCGAAAGCTGAAGATGAACAACTCCAATCGGATGGCCGTGATGCTTTCGCAAGAAGACCTCGACCTGCTAGTAGAAGCTAAAGCCAGGAAGTTGGCGGAGGCGCAACAAGCAGCGGCTCGACCCGCTCAGGCGGGCCCGACCGAGCAGACTGCCCGCGGGGCACCGAAGGAGGAGCACGGCAGGGGGAGAGCCCTCATTTTCACCCGGCACTGTTTGGGCCGGCGGAGGGAGCGGGACAATCTGATCCCCATGAAGCCACTTCTAGTCATGCCAAAGCTAATAAAGGGAAGGCCCCCCTTGTGCCGACCCTGGAAGAGCATACTGGTTTCCCCTTTGATAACAGGATTTTACAGGAGCCGCTCCCGAAACACTTTCGACTCCTATCTATTCCCGAATATGGAGGGGCTACGGACCCGGAAGAGCACTTAAAGAAATTTGAAAACGCCTCGATGCTGCACCAGTACCCGGATGGTGTTAAGTGCAGGGCCTTCCTGACCACTCTAGCCGGGGCGGCCTAGCGATGGTTTGATAGACTCCCGGAGGGATCGATTAAGAACTTCTCGGATTTCAAGAAGCTGTTCCTGCAGCAATTCGCCAGCAGCAAAAGGCACCACAAGACCAGTTTGAACCTGTTTACCATGAAGCAGGGCTCCAAGGAATCCTTAAAAGCCTACATCAAGAGGTTCAATCAAGTTGCGCTAGACGTGCCCACCGCTACGTCCGAAGTATTAATTAGCGCCTTCGCTCAAGGGTTGCAGGAAGGAGAGTTCTTCAGATCTTTGATCAGAAAGCCCCCCAAGGACTTTGAAAGCCTCCTGGGTAAAGCTAGTAAGTACGTGGATGTGGAAGAAGCACAGGCTGCCAGGCGGCCGGAAGTCAGGCCAGCACCCGAGGTCCCCCAGCATCATCAAAGGAATGTACCTCCGGGAGGGCCTCTTAGAAGCCCAAGAGCGATGGGACACCGGCCGATAGCCGAGAGGGGAATAGTTCAACAAGTGGCCCAAGGTTGTATCCCTTCCAGGTGGCAACCTTACTGCTCTTTTCATAACAGCCATACACACGACTTGCAAGATTGTTGGCAGGCCGGCAGAGGTCGGGGTCGTGCTGGTCGAGGGAGCCCGAGAGGAGCTCACCAAGGAGGCGGTCGAGGTCGGGGAAGGACGTCACCAAGCCAACCCGAGCCCCCGGCTCGGCCAACCGCTTCCTCAGCCAGACAACTGTTCCCGACCCCCGCCTCTCCCGAGCGCGGCAATGTTAATGAGGAACAGGCCAACCAACGGAATGCAGTGCACGGGGCCATTCACGTGATTTCTGGAGGCCCCACCTATGGAGATTCCAATAGAGCTCGGAAGTCGCAGGCTAGGCGACTTGACATCTACCAAGTGGGTTGCAGTTCCGCCCAGGCTCAGGGCCCGCAGATCAGCTTCGGCCCATCAGATCTGCAAGGAGTAGAAGTCCCTCATGAGGACGCCCTGGTCATCACCGCGATCATAGCCAACTACCAGATCCACAGAACTATTGTGGATACGGGAAGTTCGGTGAACATCCTGTACTTAAAAGCTTTCGAGCAATTGCAGATTGAAGTTGCTGAGCTCCGACCCGTGGCCACACCTCTGTTTGGGTTCACGGGGAATGAAGTACAGCCTTTGGGTCAGATCAAGCTGGCCATATCACTCGGCGAAGAACCCTTGAGGAGAACCAGGTGGTCCACATTCCTGGTAGTGGATGCCCCCTCAGCCTACAATGCCATATTGGGCCGGCCTGTGCTGAACGAGTTCCGGGCCGTGGTGTCCACCTTCTACTTAAAGGTCAAATTCCCAGTGGGTGACCAAGTTGGAGAGGCTAAGGGAGATCAAAAAGTGGCACGACGGTGCTATGTAGATGACGTTCGAGTGGAGGTCAGTAAGTCCTTCCGAGCGACGTCGGCCAACTGCAACATGGTGCAATCTTCTCAGCCCTCTCCTTGGGTTGATCTGATAGAGGAAAAAGAAGAAGTCCAGCTCTTGCCCGACCGGGAAGAGACTAAAGTGCAGATAGCTCCTGGACTGACGCCCGACCTCAAACAACAGTTAATAGAGTGTTTGACTCAGAATCGGGACGTATTTGCCTGGTCCCAGCAAGATCTGAAAGGGGTCAGACCGGAAATAATGGAGCACAAGCTGCACGTGTACCCCGACGCCCGACCTGTTAAACAGAAGAAAAGAGATTTCAGTCCCGAACAAAACAAGATCATTCAGGCCGAGGTCGAGAGATTGTTGGAAGCAGGGCATGTCCGGGAGGTCCAATTCCCGGCTTGGTTAGCCAATGTTGTGCTGGTCTCCAAGCCGGGTGACAAGTGGAGGGTCTGTATTGACTTTAGGGATCTCAACAAAGCTTGCCCTAAGGACTGCTACCCGCTCCCCCGGATAGATCAGATGGTAGACTCTACCGCCGGGAATGAACTCATCTGCATGTTGGATGCCTACCAAGGATATCATCAAGTACCCTTAGCATTGGAAGATCAAGAGAAGGTCAGTTTTGTCACTGCCGAAGGCACCTATTGCTACACAGTTATGCCCTTCGGACTCAAAAATGCTGGGGCAACTTATCAAAGGCTGATGAATAAAGTCTTCAAGGAGCAGCTCGGGAGAAACGTGGAGGTGTACGTAGATGACATTCTCATCAAGTCCTCCCAAGCTGCCGACCTCGTAGCCGATGTTCGGGAGACCTGCGGCACTCTCCGAAGGTACGGCCTTAAACTTAACCCTGCGAAATGTTTGTTCGGAGCCAAGAGTGGAAAATTCCTGGGTTACATCTTGACCGAGCGGGGGATAGAAGCCAACCCGAGTAAAGTGCAAGCCTTGCTGGACATGCCACCGCCAAGAAACCTGAGGGAGGTCCAGCGCCTGACCGGAAGAATCACGGCCTTGTCTCGGTTTATCTCTCGGTCGGCCACCAGGAGTCTGCCGTTCTTCAAGATCTTGCGCAGAGCTTCCAAGTTCCAGTGGGATGCCGAGTGCGACCGAGCTTTTGAAGAGTTGAAGACCTACTTAGCCGGTTTGCCGGTGCTAGCCAAACCGGATGAGGGAGAACCCTTGTATGTTTATTTATCTACTACTGAAGAAGCTGTTAGTGCTGTGCTTGTAACCCAGAAAGAGACCGAACAGCAACCGGTCTATTTCTTTGGGCATCTACTTAAAGAAGCCGAGTGTAGGTACACTACACTCGAGAAGTTAGCTTATGTCCTGGTGTTGATGGCTCGGCGACTGCGACCCTACTTTCTGGCCCATCCTATCCGAGTGCTGACCAATAGCACACTCGGGAAGGTCTTGATCAATCCGGAAGTCTCGGGTCGGTTGGTCAAATGGACAACCGAACTAAGCGAGTATGACATTCAGTATCAACCCAGAACGGCGATCAAAGCTCAGGCCTTGGCAGATTTCTTGAGTGAACTTCATACAGAGGAAGAAGAGGGGGTCTGGAAAATATACGTGGATGGGTCGGCCACCCGGGTAGGGAGTGGCTTAGGCATTCTGTTGATGTCTCCTAAAGGAGATCCCATTCATCTCGCGGTGCGACTAGAATACCAAGCTACTAATAATCAGGCGGAGTATGAGGCCCTCTTGGCCGGCCTCCAGGCGGCCAGACAGGTCGGGGCCACTCGGGTCATCCTGCATTCTGATTCTCAGTTAGTGACTCAGCAGGTGGCCGGGCGGTTCGAAGTGAACGACGAGAAGCTACAGGCCTATGTAGAAGCATACCAGAAGTTACAAGCAGAATTTCAAGAAGTCCAGCTTATCCAGATCCCCAGAGGGGACAATGCCAAGGCGGACGAGCTAGCTAGGCTGGCCAGCTCTGTCCGTCCATGGATTTTCCCCAAACCTTCGCCCCAGGTCATGCTGGTGGCTCAAGTCGAGAGGGAAGCGGAAGCAGAGATAGGAGGGGATTGGAGAGCTCCATTCATCGCTTACCTGAAGGAGGGGGCCCTGCCGGACAACCCCGAGCAAGCTCGGATATTGAAGATCAGAGCAGCCCGATTCACCCTGATAGGAGACGCGTTGTATAAGCGGGCCTTTTCCCGACCTCTAGCCAGATGCCTCGGGAAGGAAGAGGCGGATTATGTGCTCAGGGAAGTGCATTTGGGGTGCTGCGGAAATCATTCAGGAGGTCGGTCCATGGCTCGGAAGGTTCTGCTAGCCGGTTACTTTTGGCCGACTCTCCAAAAGGATGCAGAGAAGATAGCTCTTTCTTGTTTATCTTGCCAGAAGTATCAAAACCTATCACACCGACCGGTGGAGATGTTGCGAACTTCCACCGTATCATGTCCCTTTGATCAGTGGGGCATGGATATAGTGGGACCCTTTCCCAGGGCAGCTGGTCAGAAAAAATTCCTGTTGGTAGCAGTAGATTACTTCTCCAAGTGGGTTGAAGCAGAAGCCCTGGCTCGGATCACTGAGCAGGCGGTGAAGAAATTCCTCTGGCAGAATATTTTGTGCCGGTATGACATACCTCATAAGCTGGTATCAGACAATGGTCGACAATTTCAAGGTCGGATAATCAGAAACTGGTGCAAAGAATTCGGGATCAAGCAAGCCTTCACTTCCGTGGCATACCCTCAAAGTAATGGCCAGGCCGAAGTCGCCAATAGAGAAATCCTGAAAGGGCTCAGAGTTAAGCTGGATCAGGTCGGCGGGTCCTGGGTGGATGAGCTGCCCGGTGTCCTATGGGCCCTTCGGACCACACCCAAAGAAGGGTCAGGATGCACTCCCTTTCAGTTAGTATATGGGAGTGAAGCGGTAGTCCCCATGGAGGTCGGTTGTGAGTCGGACAGAAGACAATTGTATGGAGAAGACAATGCGGAGAAAAGACGAGCTGAATTAGATCTGATCGAGGAGGTCCGCGCTAAGGCTTCAGTCCGTATGGCCGCCTACCAGCAAAGGATGCGGAACAGATACAACCAACAGGTCATACCTCGACATTTCCAAGTGGGGGACAAGGTATGGAAAAGAGTCAAGCCAGTTGGAGAAGTAGGCAAGCTGGAGCCTCCATGGAGTGGCCCGTTCCTGGTGGTCGAGGCGTTGGGGTCGGGAGCCTATTATCTACAGGATGCTCAAGGAAAACGACTCGGAAGACCTTGGAGTGCAGTACATTTAAAATTGTACCGTGAGGAGAGTGGAGCGGAATAACTCTTGTAACTGTAATCGGAAAAAGCGATGATAAAGACCCACTCCAGCTTTCCGAGGGAAACAACCACAGCAAGTTATAAGTGAGCTCGTGCTCACGCACCCACCGGATCGGCGCCGACCGGGCGTGGCGTTCCACGTTCGGTCGGGCCCGGTCGGGCGTGGCGATCCACGTTCGGTCAGGGTAAGTCGGACGGTGTCCAGGCTCTTGCTAAGGCAAGTTATAAGTGGGCTTGCTCTCACGCACCCACCGGATCGGCGCCGACCGGGCGTGGCGTTCCACGTTCGGTCGGGCCCGGTCGGGCGTGGCGATCCACGTTCGGTCAGGGTAAGTCGGACGGTGTCCAGGCTCTTGCTAAGGCAAGTTATAAGTGGGCTTGCTCTCACGCACCCACCGGATCGGCGCCGACCGGGCGTGGCGTTCCACGTTCGGTCGGGCCCGGTCGGGCGTGGCGATCCACGTTCGGTCAGGGTAAGTCGGACGGTGTCCAGGCTCTTGCTAAGGCAAGTTATAAGTGGGCTTGCTCTCACGCACCCACCGGATCGGCGCCGATCGGGCGTGGCATTCCACGTTCGGTCGGGCCCGGTCGGGCGTGGCGATCCACGTTCGGTCAGGGTAAGTCGGACGGTGTCCAGGCTCTTGCTAAGGCAAGTTATAAGTGGGCTTGCTCTCACGCACCCACCGGACCGGCGCCAATCGGGCGTGGCGTTCCACGTTCGGTCGGGCCCGGTCGGGCGTGGCGATCCACGCCCGATCAGGGTAAGTCGGACGGTGTCCAGGCTCTTGCTCGAAGACAAACATGATTCATTATCTTTCGGCAATACATATCGACGATCCAGGGTCTACGGCCTGACCGAGCGAAATCACTGGATCAGGTTGTGCTCCTGACCGAATGTCATCTCTAAGTCAAAATACTGATCTAACTAAGCTATGATCCCGAGTCAGGGAAAAAGGCCCGGATCGGAAGAATAGCAGCGCGAATCGCCCGAACGCTTAACACTTAGCTAAATTTTCGAGTTGAACTAAAAGATTGAGCTAAGGAAACTCGAATGAACACCTCGGGCGTGGCTCCTCAGGTTCTGAAAAACGAAAATGATGTTAGATCAGCTTGATAAAGCTGAAATAGTCGAGCCCGCGCACACAAGCCAACCGGGCTTAGCCAATAAGGATAACTTGTTGAGGTCGAGATAATGCGCTAAGTCAAGATACACACCCGGCCGAACGATATGCCTGGGCTCCAGGCAACGACCTGACTGAAAGATCAAGGGCTTAGATAAGCCGAGCTTCCGACACTTAGCCGATTTTTCGAATCGACCTGAGGGGGTTTATTCTACGATAATGATTTATGCATCCCGAGCAACCCATGCTCGGTAGAGTGTGGGTGTATGATTCGCAGTACCAGCTTTCGGCGAAAGGGGAAAGTGCATCAAACAAATGACACTTAGCGAAAATCTTGCATGACGAAGGCAGCTAGACGAAACGAAGAAAAAGAAAAGCTTGCCGAAATAAACTAAGGCTTGGGGCCCTTACAAAATCAGGCCTTGAAGGCCAAGTCAGGAGGTCGAATATCATTACAGAAATTTGAGAAATTAAAGACGAGAAGGAAACGGGCGGGGCACCAGCTCGGACAAAAGGAGGTCGGGGCCGCCAACCTAAGTAAGCTTAGGAAAGTTGATCCTAGGTAAAGGGAGGAAAGGCGTCTTCAGGAATCGAGGCCTTAATCCGCCTCAGCGTCACCGCATCTGGTGGAAGGTCCTCGGGAAGATGGCCGGCCTCAGTTAATTGCTGGATGACGCCTATGACTCCGTACTTAATCATGCCGCCAGTCCGCTCAGAAATCAAATTCAGGAAGGAGTCTGACTGAATGTAGGCTACTCGGGCGGCTTCAATCCGAGCCGACTCGCCTGACTTATAATCCTCCAGTTCCTTCCTGAGTCGGGCGAGCGCACCTTCCTGTCCCGAGATGGTGGTTTCTCGAACGGCCAGTTGCGCCTCTTGGCCCACTATCCGCATCTCCAAACCCCGCACTGTCTCTAGCTGGGCAGCCAGCTCTGTTTCTTTGTTTTTCAGGGCGAGCTGGGTTTGGTGATGGGCTGCATCCGATTCCTTCCACTTCTGGTGGAGTCCCTTAGCATCGGTGGTCATCTTGGCCAAGTCAGTATGGGCTCGCTTATATCGGGACTTGAGGGTCTTATTTTCGCCCTCCAGATGAGCCACCCGGTTAGTTAGGCGCTCCGTCTGCGCCGCTGACTGAGTCGCCAACCGCTGCTCTTCCTCGGAACGGGCCTCCAGCTCTGATACATGGGACCTTAGAGCGGTTATTTCTGAGCGCAGCTGGTCCAGACCCTGGTCACCCGAAGGAAGGGTACCCTGCGCCACTCGGGCTTCCAGGTCTCTTACTCGTCTCTCAGCCTCCCGGCGTGCTCGGGTGTTGTCTACCAACGCCCGGCTCGCCGCATGACTCAGTGCCCATTGCTGCATAGTGAAATGAAGGCCATAAGTATAAACACAGACAACCAAGGAAGGGGAAAAGGTACCTGAGTCATTCCCGTGAAGAAGTGATCGGCCAAAGTAACGGCGTCCATTGTAAAAGACGCTGCCCATCCCTCCTCCCAGCCCGAGACCAGGTTATCATGCAAGTTCAATGGCTGGGGCTGGACGGTCGGAGCCAAAGCAATAGCTGAAGGCACTTGAACGTCCACAACGGATCTCGGCGGAGAGTTTATGGACAAAAGGGCTTCAGCTGCGTCGGTAAGGGCAGTGCTCGACCGAGAGACGGAAGGATGGGGCGCGGACCTCGAGGTCGATGCACCGGAAGGTATTGTCACAGGAGCAGGAGGTCGGGCCGCCGGCCGAGGCGCTGTCTGGGCCGGAGCCCGAGGGGCAGATAGAGGAATCGCAGCGGCCAGAGCTGAGCTAGGGGTCGGGAGTTGAGGACGGGCCGCAACTTGAGCAGGGCAAGAGGGCGGTGTGGCTTGACCTTCCACGGTTGGCTCAGGAGACGAGGATATATCCACGCGGTGAGCCAACCGGCGGCGTTTCCGGACCAAACCAGAGGAAGTGGCCGGGTCCGTTTCTTCTCCTTCTGCCTCCGACGAAGCGGAGGTTCCTTCGCCTGTTGCCTGAGTGGTGACCCCAGCCTCCTCAATCGGAAGATCCTCTCCGGGGTCGCTAGCAGCCACTATCGGCGGCTCAGGATCAGAGGCAACAGCAGTAACGGGCGGCGCCGCACGAGCGGCTGCTAGCTGGGCAGCCAGAGCCCTCATAGCTTCATCCTCCCGATCCAGCACCGCGTCAACCCTAGCGCTGAACATAACTTCGGCTGCACAAAAGAAAAAGTTTTAGTTAGCACTAACAAGCTCACCGAGCAAGTAGAAGCGTACCGAGGGTGCCGGGTAGCTCTGCCGGGACTTGGCTCAGCCGGAACAGATACAGCATCCCCATGATCAACAGCTTGCCCGCGTGGTAGCGGGCTCCCCCGAGCTTAGAAATGGCAGAACGGTAGCCCGGTTCTGAACGAAGGTTCTTGGGCAGCTGTGGGTGATCAGGCAGGTTTTCCACCCACTCGGTAGGCCAGTTCGGTCGGGGGATTGATTGGATATAGAAGAAGTGAGATTTCCAACCTTTATTGGAGGAAGGCACCTTCTCCGGAAAGCAGAGTTGATACGAGCCTGGAAGTAGAAATTCCCGGGCTCTTGTTTCTTAAGATAATAGAAAAAATGAAATACTCAGGGTTCTAGGGGGATTTTGTGGGCTGTAAAGACGATCACGGCGCCGCACAAGATTCGGATCGAGTTCGGGGCTAATTGAGACAAAGAGACCTGGAAATAACGGCAAATCTCGCGGAAGAAGGGATGTAGGGGAAAGCGCAGACCGGCTAACAGCTGATCGGAAAAGACGGTGAAATGACTTAAAGGGGGTTGGTGTGCCCGACCTCGACGGTCGGGCTGAGTTATCGAGTGGTCCTCGGGGATCGAGTAATCTATGCGTAGAGTTTCTATCTGACCTAGGGTAAGGGAAGATCGGGTGGTCAAGTACCATGGCTCGGGAGGCGCAGACGGAGGTGCAGAAGAAAAGGCCATCAAAACAAAATTAGAAAAGGCACGGCAGGAGTTCGGCAAAGAGAGAGAGTACCTAAGAATGAAGTTCGCCGAAGACACCGTTCGTCGGAATCGAGGAGATCAGGCGGCGGAGGTCGGACAAGAATTGGGTGAAAAGCGAAGGTCGGGATGAAAAGAGGCAAAATGAGAGGACCAACCTATTTATACCCCGGGTGAAACCAGGAGGACCGTCCGATGGAGAAAAAGAAAAAGGCGGGGTAGACTCCTCACCGTCCGATCCCTGTCATTTCCTAGACCTCGAAGCATTATTTGCACGACGCCCAGGCCACGCCAGTGACGTTTCGCTGCTCGAGGCATCCAGTCGGGAAGCGACACGCGTCTTCGCATTAATGAGGAGTTGATAGAAGATACGGCATTAAAAGGAAGGATCAGCCGTACGAGGTGACGCGCGGCAAGCCGACCGAGCCGGGAGCCTAGTCAGTCGGAGCACGCTCCTCCTTCGACTAGACTTGAGAGGGAGGCTTGTGATCTGGGCGTATGATTTTTAGAAAGATCGAGGGCTCGGTCGGGTTCGATTGCTGATCTGAACCGGTAGTAAATAGGCCCGGGTAAAGGTCGCCTTCGGGTCGGTCATCTGAGGTCGGGACCCCCGAGGTCAGTCATCTGAGGTCGAGGATGGGACCCCCGAGGTCAGTCGTCCATGGTTGGGACCCCCAGGCCCGATCAGCAGAGGTCGGGATCCTTAAGGTCAGTCATCCGTGGTTGGGACCCCCAGGCCCGATCAGCCGAGGTCGGGATCCTTGAGGTCTGTTGTCCGAGATCCGATACTTGTGATCGCTCGGAGACGGCCAGACAACTGCGAGCCTCTCTTATCGCCTAAGCCTGCCTTATCAGATATTCCTAAGATAATCCCCTTGGCATAATCATTGCCTGACAAAGCCACCAACAATTAAAGAGGGACAGAAAAGATATATTAGGCAATGTGTCAGACGGTTACGAGTGTCAGGCGGCTATGGCAGTGTCATGGCATTGAATGTAGCTGTCACTATCGAGATCTGTCGATTGATCTTCTCTTAATGAGACATGACAGCTCACGCAGGAGAAGACCCTCTTCTGCCCCCTATATAAACCTCATTCGAGCCTCAGAGAAGGGATCGCTGCCATTTTGCAACCACTCCACCACATTGAGAGCTCTATTTCGGTCCGACCTCCTAAACTACAGCAGACCGGGTCGGCTTGGTGAGACCGAGTCATCCGAGAGAGAACCGATCTTCGCTTGTCGACAGGATCAATAATGTTTCACAAAGTACAAAGATCAATATCAAAATTCAAATTACACATCATAATCCAAGATAATACAAAACATCCCAAAGATTATGAAAATCCTGCAAGAAAAAATAAGTATGATGATGATTACAAAATAAGTATAACAATATATTATAAAAATAATAAGTATAAAATTTATCTAAAATAAAAAATAATTATATATAAATAATAAATTTTAATACCTGAATATAAATTTGGTGAATATGATAAGAATGCTTGAGTACAAAATAAAGGGTCCTGTAAGCTAAAAATATAATATACTAGAATGTAATTACAGAATAAATAAATTTTATATGATTTTAATAAAACAAATGTTATAGTTTAACATACCTCAGAAAAAATCTACTCGCCACTTGGGTCTTGAGTCTCCTGTGACTCAAAACCGTGCTGCGTTTGTGTTGGAGGGGTGAAAGTAGCTATGACCGCCATCATATGGTCCATGAAAGCTTTATGACTGGTCTCTCTCCTCCGATCCTCCTCCGCTCTTCTCCGATCACCCTCCGCTCTCCTCCTATCCTCCCTCGCTCTCCTCTGCTCCTCCTCCGCTCTCCTATGCTCCTCCTCCGCTCTCCTCTGTGCCTCAGTGGCTATCGACTGATCCATCTTCTGATCCATGGAGGCAATTTAAGAGCGTAGTTCTTGATTTTCTTGTTGTAATGACTGCACCTTAGAAGAAGAAGCGGACGAAGTGGCACGACCCCTGGGCACATCCTTAAACGATCAAATGCATCTTTGGCCTGTGAGCCAAGCCCGTAGAGGGTGGAGTTTTTTGTTCATCCACCGACAACATCATAATATATCTCATTCAACTAGTCGATGGATAAAATCTGTGACTCCCCCCCCCCTCTATCGATGGCTGAGATGCCTCGATCACTCTATTTATAATTTGATCCTGTATGAAAAAGGATTATCATATTAATATTCAAATTGTATACAATTACTAACGTTAATAAAGATAGAAATGATTAAATAGAATAAAGATAGTAATTGTATGTGTATCGCCTATGATTGAGAATCAACAAAGGTCTCATCTTTCTTCTTATGAGTCTTCAAAAAGATCTCCATACAAGTGGGCTAACGAGCAAAATCTCGTTCCTGTATACACAAATTATTAGAGCCTAATTATATGAGTTTGGTAATTGATAAACATAACTTTCCAAACGATCTTTTTCTTCTTCTTCCCTGGTATGCGAGTAAGAGGCTTATAACGAGGGTGGTTACATATTTTGCATTCACTAAGTTCATTGTCTTCATTCCAAAAGATCATGCAATTATTTATACAACAATCAATCTTCTGAACCTGAAAACCTAAACCTTTGACTATTTTTTTTGTATTATAAAAGCTATCAGTCATTATGTTATCAGTAAGAAACAACTCTGACATCAATTGGCATATGTCATCGTAACATCTTTCTGAAAAATGATATTCTCCTTTCAAATTTAATAATCTTGCAGTAGCTGATAGTTGGGAGTGACCCGAAGGAATGTCTTCCCACACTTCTCTTTCACTGGCCTTTAACATTTCTTATAATTGTTGATATTCATGTGTTGGTATTTCATCTACATGAGAATAGTGAACAACATTCATCGCATCCTGAACCATTGTTTGTATTTCGATATTAGTTGTTGAATCAGGCGAAACAACATGTCTATCAGAAGTTGAACCAGTAGAAGGTCCAAATGGTTCATACACATAGGGTTCTCCGTGACAATACCAATTATAGTAATTTGACACAAATCCATTTCTACATATATGAACTCTCACAGTATCCTCATCACGAAAGGCTATATTTCTGCATTTCTTGTGATTACACGGATGCCTTAATTCGGCACCATTCATATATTCTGGATGACTCTTAGCAAAGTTCACAAAATGTTCAAGTTTAGAAACAAAATCATCTCTGATAAATCGATTTTCTAATCGATTGTACATCCAAGCTTTGTTCATATACATTATTGCCTAATAATAAGTAATTCAGGTTTAGGATGATAATATCAAATAAATAAAATTAAACAAAAATTATTATTAATTACATGTTTAAAACAAATAATCATCGTGCTGAGTAAGATAAATCTATATAATTAATTGTAAATACTAACGTTTATAATTCTAAATATATATTAATTAAATAAAATACCTCATTTCCTAATTCCTACCTATTATAATAAATTATAAATTTACATCCTAAATTAATAACAAAATTAATTATTCTAACATTTATTGTAAACATGTAAAATAACTACAAAATAGAAATATATACCTGAAATGAAATACACGACTCGGAAAAAAGCAGCAACTGCAGTAACCTACAAAAGTAAAAAAAATAAATCTTATTAATAATAAATGATTACAAAATTAGATAAATTATTCGTGTGATTACAAAATAAATCTAATGAATTACAAAATTAGACAAATGATTACAAAAGCGGCGTGCTCGCTGAGCCGCCGTGTGGCCGTTGGGCCGCTGCGTGCCCGCTTGGCCACCGGCATGGGCGGCTTTGCCGCCTGCGGCCCCGGTTGTGGCCGCTTGCCGCGGCCGCCTATGGCCTCGCCCAAGGCGGCTGCGGTCGCCAGCGACCACGGCCGAGGCGGCTGCGGCTGCCAACGACCCCGGCCGAGCCGCCGCCGCCGCCAAGGAGAAGAAGAGGAGGAGACATACCGCCGACGAGGAGAGAATCGCGTGTGAAGGAGATCGATCGACCGCCGCTCGTGAAGGAGAGATCGCGTGCGGGAGAAAGAAGAGAAGTTGTGCCTTAAATTAATTAGGATTATCGACGGAATCATGATTCTGTCGGAATTTTCAACGGAATCACGTGGCAAAAAATGGTTCCAACCCTAAATAAATCGGCGGCAACCCAAATTTTGGGAACGCGTCCGTCGGTAATTATCGACGGAACCTGCGCTTCCATCGGTCAGCTGATTTCGTTGGTAATTACCAAAGGAAGAGCAGGTTTCGTCGGTAATTACCGACGGAATAGGCTGTTCCATTGGTAATTACCGACGGAAGAGCAGGTTCCATCAGTAATTACTGACGAAATCGGCTATTTCATCGGTAATTACGGATCATTTCTCCAAAAGATGTGACATTTCAAGGTTGGATGTTTAAATTTTTCGACGGGAAATATTTTCAGTCGGTAATTACCGACGAAATTATAATTTTGTTGGTAATTTCCTTAATCCACGTGTCCATACATCTAATTGCCGATGGGATGGAATTATAATTCCGTCGGAATTTATCGATGGAATATATTCCGTCCGTTAGTAATACAAGTATTTCTTGTAGTGGAATATGTCAATAATAAAATCAGAATGAGAATTCACGAACACATTCACAACGGATTATTGTTGCAATCCATTTTTGTTCTGGTTACCAAAATGAGAGGAATATAACAAATTACACAGTTTCCTTTTAAGAGTATGATTTCAAAACACACTGTGCAAAAATTAATCAACAGTCTTACAAATTATCCAAGTGAAGCTTAGTTATTTGTTTTAGTAGACAGTTTATTGATTTGGACCCAACATGGTTACACAATGTAAACACTTCACAACCATGGCGAGGAGTAAAGAGGAGTCACCACAGATTTCACCTGCATGTACTTCTCCACAGCATGCATGCCCAAGTCCCGCCCGAACCCGCTCATCTTGAACCCACCAAACGGACAGCCCGGGTCGAACGCGAAGTAGCAGTTGATCCAAATCGTCCCGGCGCGAACCGACCTCGAGACGCGGTTGGCTATGTTCAGGTCCTTGGTCACGACCCCTGCTGCCAACCCATACTTTGTTGCGTTAGCCTTGTCTATCACTTCCTCAATGGTCCTGCAACCAGAATACATGAAAGTGGCTGAGTAGTCCAATTCGAAAACCCTGAAGTGAAGTGAAGAGCTGAAAATCTCTTACTTGAACTTCATGAGGGACATGACTGGCCCAAAAATTTCATCTTGGAAAATCTTCATGTCTTCCTGCAAGTGAAATGCTCCTGATGCAAGAGTAGAAGGGAGAAAACATACATGAAAGGTGGCCTTAATTTGAGTTGCCATGGTTTTTTTTACCTTGACGTCCGTGAAGATTGTGGGTTCGATATAAAATCCCTTTTCACCACAGGGTTTTCCACCCGTTACCAGTGTTGCACCCTCTTGCTTTCCCAGCTCAATGTACCTAAGAACTTTCTCAAATTGTCTCTTGTCGATCTGCAGGTGAAATTTTTCAATAAGGAACCTTCAAACAGCATTTTTTTTTAAATTCAGATCAGATGTTCAAGTTTCCCTTGATTAATTCCTATGGTGGTCAAGCTCCAAAATATTTATTCTCCTTTTTTTTTTGTTGACAAAAATATATCCAGTTATACGATACTAAATAACTTCTAGACAGTATAATAGCTAACAGCTAAAAAAAACCTATTTAATATTTCTGACCTATTGATTTTTCTTTACTACAGTGACAAACCTGAGGGCCTTGCTGTACGGTGGGATCTAAAGGGTCCCCTGTTTTCCAGCTCTTGGCAGCCTCTGCGGCCTTCTCCACGAACTCATCGTAAATGCCTTCTTGAACGTAGACTCGCGAGCCGGCGACGCAGATTTCTCCCTGAGAATTTAGCCAGAGTAATTTGATGATTAGTCATGTTTCAGGATGAGCTAGCTTGGAGCAATTTACTTGCCTTGTTGAAGAAGGCAGCGACGCGAGCGAGGGCGACGGCCATGTCGACGTCGGCGTCGTCGAAGATGATGAGCGGCGACTTGCCTCCCAGTTCCAGGGACACAGTCTTCAGGTTGCTCTTCGCCGCCGCTTCCATCACTTTCCGGCCGGTCTCCGTCGAACCTGTGAAGCTAATCTTGTCGACATCCATGTGAGAGCTGAGTGCTGCGCCGGCTGTGGCACCGAATCCGTTCACGACGTTGATCACTCCGTCCGGAATTCCAGCCTGCAACAAATAAAAAGATCAGATTTTTTTTTTCATCTCCATAATTTTTGAATTTCCTAATTTGATCACGAACCTGCTTGGCCAAGTGGGCGTAGTAGAGGGCGGAGAGGGGGGTCTGCTCCGCCGGTTTGACGACCATGGTGCAGCCGGAGGCGAGGGCGGGGCTGACCTTGAGGAAGAACATGGTGGAAGGGAAGTTCCACGGGATGATGTGGCCGACGACGCCGATGGGCTCCAGGAGCGTGTACCCCTGGTACTCACCTCCGAGCTTGAGCGTCTCGCCGTGAATCTTGTCGGCGGCGCCGGCGTAGTAGCGGAGGATGTGGATGGAGTGGGGCAGGTCGATCGCCTTGCCGCTGCTCAGCAGCTTCCCGGCGTCGAGGCTGTCGAGCGCCGCCAGCTCGTCGGCGTGCTGCTCCACAAGGTCGGCGAACTTGTTCATCAGCCTGCCGCGTTCCTGTTCCACGCAGATCGATTCAAGAAACCAAAAATTTCCAGATTTGATCGACGGCGACATACGTGGGCGGTGATGCGGGGCCATCTGCCGTGGTCGAAGGCTTCCCTGGCGGCCTTGACGGCCAAGTCGACGTCGGCGTCGTCTCCCTCCGCCACGTCGGCGATGGCTTCCCCTGTTCTGGGATCATACGTCTTGAATGTTTTACCTGCGTTCGACAAAACCATCAATCACAAATCGATTTTTGCACCATAATTTCGATTCGCAGATCGCAATTCTCAAAACTATAAAACAAATCGATCGATCTAGTGATCCACAAGAACAGCTCCAAAACAGAAATGAGAAATCCCTTCATAAATAAATTCTAACCTGAAACGGAGTCGACGAACTGTCCATTAATGAAGAGCTTCGTGAACTTAATCTGATCTTGTAGCTTTAAGCACTCGGCGCCGTGGTTTTCCATCGAATTCGACGAGACGGTTCCTTTTTCTGTATCTCTTGGGCTTTTAATAAAGTTTAAGAGCGTCTTAGAGCTCTAAATAATTTTTTTTATAATTCACATCAATAATATAAAAATTTATTAAAATATCATCAATAATTAAAGTTTAAATGAATTTTTTTCATGATCCGATTCATAACGCATGTGGTATGATTTCATATATATTACATGAATTTCATGATCAAAAAGTAAATTTAAATTTTCACTATTACTCTTAAAATATATACCTCAAATCTTACTTTTACAATAGTTATTCAATTTTTATTTTACAAATTTTTCATAAACTTTGTATTAGAGGCTCTAATTCTTTTTTTTAGCCTTTTACTTCATGTCATTTGTGCAGTTGCATTAATATCAATTATTTGATTTAAACGGATTAATTTGTTACGATCAACCCTCTCACAGACGTAATATAGTCCACCCATCTATTATTTTTATTAATTATTTAGTGTTCATGGCGGTGGCTCAAAAGCCCTAATTTAGAAAAAAATATTCCTATAAAACTCCGTTAATTAATCGAATTAATGAACTAAGTAACAAATAAACATGAGACGACCGGTTTAGTCCCAGTTCCTATTGATTGTCAAGATAAATCGAGAAACGTTCGACAATTCAGAAACTATATTTTATAATTACATATCTCATTTTAAAAAAATTATAAGATACATTATAGGCAGACATCAAATCACAACTAATCTAGAGACAAGTTAATATTTTTTCATTCATCATAACTCTAAAAATTATCTGTTAATTCATCGAAACACCTTCGTTTTGATATTCGAAGTTAATATCTAAAGGGTAATGTTGAACAGTTAGAATCGGTCCCCCAAAATTTATTTTTTTATAATTTTTAATAACATTTTAAAAAAATTTATTTTAAAATAAATCATAATATGTTTTGTAGTTTTAATTTAAAAAATATATATTTATATAAATATATTATCTATTTTATCATTATTATAATAATTAACATAAATAAAAATTTATCAGACTCAAATATAATTAAAGAAAAAAATTAATTCTTTTAAAATAAATCATATGTGTTTTGTGACTTTACTTTATATATATACTAGTATAATACCCACGGGAATCTTATATAATTCAAATAACATGTTTAGTGATAATATATATATATATATGTCAATTTTTATTATTAAATGAAAAATTAAAATGAAAAGTAATTTTATTTCGTCATGGATTCATGTCAATATAAGATATAGAATTATTTTTTATAATATAAGATATTAATGGCGCGATTATAAGTTTTATAAGGGTGGTGGATGTGGATGCGATCTAAAGTTTACTTTGCTTTGATATAGATGTGTGAGGCCTGTGCTATAATGCAACATACACAGGCGACATATGAAAACCCTAATAGCAAGCTACTGTGATGGATCATCCCCCATATAAAAATTAATTTAATATCAAAGTGGACCAATGACCCACATATCAGATATTAAATTGGTAAGAACAGATACACTTGATCTTAGCCAAAAAGCCGAGAATGGTATGAGTTGCTTTACCGTTCTTTGTCTATTTTTATAATTGCTCTGTGTGTAATTTGCCTTAATAACTTCAGATGTGGTACTATTATTTTTCTTACATCAACTCAAGGGAAGCTAAAGGCCTATATTTCATTAAAATTAAATTAAATTTATTTTTTTATGTACTTTACTGTAATCATTATAATTTTTTTAATTTTAATGTTAGAAATTTTAAAATATAATTTTAAATTAAAATTTAAAATTGTCTTTTTTGAATTTGATAAATTATTTTTAAAATTTTAATTTTGGATTAAGATTTGAATTTTTCTTTTTAAGATTTGTAATTATATTTTTTTTGAATTTATATTTTTAATTATAAATTTTTTATTTAGAAAATTTATATTCGGTTTAGGCGGGAATCCTAAGCTCCCTGTGAATGTCACGTCTACATGTAAAACTATATTTTATAGATATTATTAATAGATATAAAACCTATTTTATCTACAGGAATTAATATAATTAAAAAAAATTAATTAGCTCAAAGATAATTAAGAAAAAAAATAAATTATGGCCTACCATCAAGAATTATCGATATCTAAATGCCAATTAAGTAGGAATCGTAAAGAAGTAGGAATCCACCACGAGATAGGCACTAGGGCACGATATTTATAAGCTAAATGATCTTTTTAATAATATTATGTGTAAAAATATATGGAAAAAATAAAAAGAGCGATTGTCAACTTAGGCGTTTTTTTCTTTTATAAAAACATCTAACGAACACCCTACCAACTCTACTTAAAATATCCTTAAATTATTTTACCCATCTAAATTCTTTATTTCTTAGTCAAATTCAAGAGCTGAACCACAGCCGACCTTTTTTTTTTTTAAAGATTTAATATAATAAGAAATATTGCTTTTTGAAAAGCTAGTTTCTAACTTCCCCGGTTTAGAATTTAACTTTTCCGTGTAATACAAGTAAGTGCTTGTTTTCCTTTTCCACGTTTACACCTAAAATTATAACATGTCTTAAAGTGGATAAATTCATTTTAAAATTACTTGTATGAAAGCTTTTTTTTTGTTTTTTTGTCATGATCTTGTTTTAAGGATATTCTTCTTGTTATAAACTCCAATAAATTCAATTTCAAAGACTATTTATGCTTTGTTGTCGGTGTGTTCGTGGCTAAGTTCAACTCTTATCATGTTTTGTAATGTTGTTTCTTGACAAGTATATGTGATATTCAAGGCCGTCCTCGAGGGGAGGCGGAAAAGACAGCTATTTGAGGTCCTCTAATTTAGAAGCATCTATATCATTAAAAAAAATTTATTAAATTTGATAATAGAATAATTTTAAAAAAAAATAGAGTGGTCATCTTAATTAGTCAATTCCATCGGATAAAATTTGATTATTATTTTTATTTTTATATAATGGTCACCTTCAATTTTCATTTAATAATTAGCCTAAGACTATTAATTTTCTAAAGACGCCCTGGTGATATTTAGGGGGCGCTTGGTAAGCGGGTTTAAAAGGCAAGAATGAGAATGAAATTTATTTCATTCCCATGGATGATGCTTGGTATACGGGAATCGGAATCAAAATATGGATATGATACCCTTGATTTGATAACCCAACCCCCACTAGGTTATCACTAAACTCATAAACCCCTCAATCAAAATCCATTACCATTCCCATTACCGAATAAATACTAAGTGCCCCCTTAATTCAACTTGTAACAGTTATTAGCTCATGGTAGCAACTATAACATTGAGATTGCTGCTAGTAGCTATTTTAATGGTGTTCTGGAAGTGAACGACGGGGATGGCGAGTCACCAAAGCACAACCCACGACGATGATGACGAGCAGAAGATGTTCACGCCCTGTGAGATTAACATGAGCATTAAAGGGAACACACTGGAAGATTTTCAGGTGAAATCCACTCCGACGCTCATGTTAGGAATCTTATCTCTTTCGGAGGACAACAAGGAATCAAATTTTGCTATTAGTTCGGAGAGCTTACCCCTTACCTGGATGCCGAGGTATCTTATATACCTGAAGTCTTTATCACACGTGTCCCCACGTTCTCCTCCACGTTCCTTAATCATCGATTATTTGATAGATATTCTATCTTTTGATAACGGTCGCTGCGATCATTAAGGCCTTAATTACCGTGCATTATGGACAATAATTATCCGATGGCTTTCCTATTACGGAAGGAGGAACGGATGCTTGAAGTCAGGCTTTTTGACTCTTATATTGATCATTGGACTTCACTCTCCCGAGTCAGTCTCGGAGTCTCATCTCTCAAGCTGACACCGGAGCCTTTATCTATTTTCCCAAGATAGTATCGGGAGCCAGATTCCCGGTCTAACCTCGGGGATTTCCTTCCATTCTCTCGAGGTAGTCTTGGGAGCTTGATTGCCGGTCTGACCTCAGGGCTCTGGTTCGACAGGCCCTGTCACGTAGCTTCCCCGTGCCACGTGTCCACCCCGGGATGTTCATCCCTATCACAAGTCCCCCCTTTCAAGTCTAATCCAAGGAAGTGTGGCCGACTGATTAGGCTGGAAGTATAATGAGGGAAAGCTGAGTATCTGCGGGACCCATATTACCATTGTTTTCTCTTGTAACTCTTATTTTTTGTGGCAGGTCGCGTCCGACTGCCTTACCATGGGTAGCCGCGTCCGACTGCCTTATCATGGGTAGCCTCCTATCCTCCAAGTAGGAGATCGACGCCTTGCGCCAACAAGTAGCTGAATTAGAGGCGGAGGTTTTCCGGACTCGCGAGGAAGGTTTGATGCAGGCGAAGGTCAGTAGGGGTCTTCGCATTAAAGTGGAGCATTATTTGGACTCCCTGCTGGCCTCCGAGTCCTCCCTGCACAGTGTTAGCCACCGAGAGCGCCTACTATCAGAGCTGACAACGACCCTCATTGAGGAGCTGAGCCATTTGGCTCAGGAGAAATGGCGCTCCAAAGAACGGGAGGTGAAGCTATCAGAGGACGTCCGCCTTCTGTGAGTAGATTTGGAGCAGGCCAAGTCGTAACTCCAGGCGATTGCGGAGCAGTTCAAGGAAGCCCATGCAGTTCGGGACGAACTATCCTTTCAGGCGACCAAGCCGAAGACTGCTCGGAACCAGGCCTCAACAGCATTAAAGACATATAAGGCTAATGAAGAGTCCCGACAGGTGAAGACAAAGGCGGCGTTCAAGGCCAAGATCTTCAGTCTAAGGAATTTGGCGACCTTATGGCCGCCAAGTGCTGAGACGGCTGAAGTAGGGATTCAACGGGGTAGTCTAGCAATTTCGGCGAGCGGAAGTGTTGAAATTGGACGTAGACCTCAGCTTCCTCAGTGTCGATCAAGCCTGCGAAGAGCTGCTGCCCGAGGAGAAGAAGTTGTAGCTGACTTGTTTTCTTTTCTTCTTTTGTATTTTGCTTTTTATTTTTTATCTTTAAATGTACTTCAAATGTAACCTCAAATTAAGAAGGAAATCTTTTTGTCTTTTGTGTCACTATTCTTTTTACCTTCTATATGTTGGACCTTGGATGGCTAGAGAGGGGGGTGTGAATAGTCAGACATTTAAAATCTTAGCTTCTAAACTTTCTTTCTTTCTGCGATTAGGTTAGCAGCGGAAACAATACAAAAAGGAAGAAACAGAAATAGACAGAACACCAACCAGTCGCTAACTCAGAGATGTACAAGGTTCGAGGATAACTAGCCCCTACTCCTTGACGTGCCCGTGAGGTGGGCGATCCCTTGATCGTCGGCAGATTAAACCCCGGAACTCCGGATAAGAGCTTCTCCTTCTCGGTGGAGTAACCTCTCCACAATCGTCTTAGAGATATACAGATGAATAAGCACAGAGACTCGAGAAGAAGCTCACACACAATATATGCAGTAGGAAGCTTCAAGGAGGAAGGAATACTACACAGATAGCACAACAACTACACAGCCAAAACCTCGCAAAACCCTTCGCTTGTTTTCTGTTTCCTTATTGTGTCTGCATCGCCAGCCTCTCCTTCTTAATCATCCTTCTGCTCATCGCCCGACTTCGTCAGCACCCACTGAACCACAACCTGACCCACTGACCTTCACAGAGCGCTCAGTCCACTGAAGACCTCTTCAGCTGAGCCTCGGTCAGTCGCCAGCCGCGCGAGAAGCCGTTGAAACCTGCGAATGGAAAACAAACAAACCTGACCGAAGCGAAAGTCATCCATTGACCCTCCTTCTTAGTTTGTGTCATCCCTGTATCACCTACATACTCATCAGAGGATTAGCACAGCAAATCAAAAGGAATCAGCAGGTATCAGAAAGAAACCAGAGCGAAATCAGATGTCTGACAACGATTCAAATTAAAGTTATCAGACACTGATCGGTCACCCTGACCGATCAGTTACCCTTCTGACCGATCAGGTCACTTCCTGATCGATCCAGTAAGGATTTGATCGGTCTTACTGACCGATTAGAGATCAGGGATCGGCCAGACCGATCACCACCAATCACCTACCTTACTGTAAGTTCGGGTGCTCTCCAAATCTAAACCTTGGCTGATCGGTCACCGGACCGATCAGCCAGGTGGCTGATCGGGTAAAGCTGTTGACCAATCAGCCATGTTGCTGACGGGCCAGCGGACCGATTAGCCAAAGCTGATTGGGTATAGCTGCTGGCTGATCAGCCTTTTGGCTGATCGGTCCAGCAGCTGGTTGTGGGTTCAGTCCAGCAGCTGCTAGGTTTAGACCCAGTCCAGCAGCTGCAGGCCAGCTATTGGCCGATCAGCCTTTTGGCTGATCGGTCACCTTGGCTGATCGGTTCAGCTCCTAGTCGATCAGTCAAAGGTTGATCGGTCCAGCGACCGATCAGCCAGTGGCTGATCGATCACCATGACCGATTGGCCACATGTTGGACCGATCAGGCTACCTCCTGATCGTTCTAGAGCCTATCTGATCAGTCTCGTTGACCGATCAGAAATCCCTCTGATGACCATTCTGATCGTTTTCTGATCGGTCACCAGACCGATCAGTCATCCTGGATCGGTCACCAGACCGATCCAGCCACTCTCTGACTTATGCTCAGTCCCCCTAAACCAAGACTTCGTGCCCAGCTTCACTCACCGGGACTTTGTTCAACCTAGCTTCACTCACTAGGACCTGGCTTCACTCACCAAGGTTTCCTTTACCTAGCTTCACTCGCTAGGACCCGACTTCACTCACCGGAATTTCAGTCACCCGGCTTCACTAACCAGGACCCGGCTTCACTCACCGGGATTTCTTTCCACCTAGCTTCACTCGCTAGGACCCGGCTTCACTCACCGGGGTTTCCGTCACCCGGCTTCACTCACCAGGACCCGGCTTCACTCACCGGAATTTCAGTCACCCAGCTTCACTCACCAGGACCCCGCTTCACTCACCGGGGTTTCCATCACCCGGCTTCACTCATTGGGGTTTCCATCCCCTGGCTTCACTCACCGATATTCGTGTCCAGTCCCTGACCAGCACTTAAGCCGAACTTATTTTACTCACCTAAACTTAAATCGGTGTCAACGCCATAACAACAATCAGGTCAGACTACATCAACAATCTCCCCTTTTTGTTGTTTGACAACCCGATTTTAAGTTTAGGTATTAGAAGTCCAATGAAGTCCAATTCACTATCGCAAGGGAATCAAAGTCCTCCCCCTACAATAACTAAATTTGAAATAAGACCTAAACTGAATCAACCATTCTCTCTTCCTTTGTCAAACACCGAAAAGGGTCTGGTTGTTAAGTTTAAACAACTCCCCCTTAAACGAGGGTCTCTCCCCAAACCCAAAATAACGAAAGGTAATTTTTGAAGTGCATATGAGAAGCATATACCATAAATGTATCATGGCAACAATGTATATGCATCATATGTTAAGTAAGGAATCAAAAGACAATATCAATTAATAGTCATAAATCAGAGCTCATCAGTCTGTGAGCCGACCAGAGAGAGCCCTGATCGGTCTATGGTCCGATCAGAGAGAGCCCTGATCGGTCACCTTGACCGTTCAGGATGAGGCCAGATCGGTCTGTGGATCGATCAGATTTCAGATGAGTTCTGAAACTCTGATATCAGACTGCATTAACAATTGGATATTTCAGAAAAATTTCTGAGAATCAAGAGACCTTAAAAGTTCCTAAATAGGTTTGTATCCACTTAGTATCAGGTTTGTATCAAAAATAATGAATGACCAAGTATGTTCCAAGACTGTTCTTGGAATGATCAGTATGTTCTGTTCTTGGAATGATCATGTTTGTATCAGTATGTTCCAAGTATGTCTACATATGAAATTTCTTCAGTATCACCAATGAATAGATTAACCGAAAAGATTTTTCATATATCTCTGTTGTGTGTGGAATTTATGGTATTCATTGGTGTAAATCCAAACCCCTACATTTGAGATGAAAGACAATCCCCATAGGTAGTAAATATCCATTAAATGGAGAAAATGGTACGCACATCCCTAACTAGAAATGACCATGTGTTTGGAGCACCAATTATCAACAACCCACGTTGATAGATGCTCCCCCTCAACCAATGCCTATACAATTCGAAATATAGATGTTTTAGGTACCCAAACTTTGGGACCTAATGCATCTACAATGAAGGTCTTTGGCACTCATGCCTTAGTTATTTTCTTCTTAAGTCCATGAACCCTAGAATCATTTGGTGATCTAATATGGATTCTAGACATTAATGACATTAAGCTTGGTACTTTAGGTCAGTAACCTAAACCAACCTTGTCGTGGACCGCTCTTTGAGAATTTAGGATCATATCTAAGGTCTTGGAGCTAGTTGAGAATTTCTCAAGAAAATTCTTGAGTTTCTCAACCTCACGCTTCAAAGCTTTATTCTCATCCTCAAGAATCTTAACATGCAAGCCATCAATATCATGATCCTTAGATGTTTTCAATTTTTCTACTTCCAATTTTAATGATTTTACTTTGTTCTTAGATTTCTTAAGCAAGTTGGTAAAGCATGCTATTGTTATATAACACTTATCTAACTCGGAAGAGATTACCTCTTCATCATCCGAAGATGATGAAGCCGCGGTTGAGGAGTCTTTTGATTCGTCACTACTTTCTTCATTTGAAACCTCTAGTGCCATGAAAGTCATGTGACGTGTGTTCTTTTCCTCCTCCTTTTCTTTCTTCTTTTCCTTCTTCTTCTTTCTTCTGTCCCCTACCACAAAAGTCACACCCTTCTCCTTTGGGCTTTGGTTAGCAATCTCATGTAGTTCCATTTCACAAAATAAATCCTCTAATTTAACAATAGAAAGATCCTTGGATACCTTGTAGGCATTCACCATGGATGACCACAAGGCATTCCTAGGGAAGGATTTGAGTATATACCTTACAAGGTCTCGATTCTCTACCTTCTCAGTGATTGAATGCAAGCCATTGAAGATTTCCTTGAACCGACCATGAAGCATACTTACCGTTTCATTTTCTTCCATTGAGAGGTTCTTGAGTTGGCTGAGAAGGAGATCTTTCTTGGCTGTCCAGGTATCTCGAGTTCCTTCATAGAGCTCAATGATCTTGTTCCATAGGTCCTTGGCACTGGTGAAGGGGCCAACTTTGATCAGCTACTCCTTGGTCATCCCACACTGCAGGGTGACCACAGCCTTTGCATCAGCTTCCCCCTTCCTTGTCTATCCTGCCGACCACCTTGAGAACTCGAGCTATTTTCCCTCAGCATCCTTTGGAGGGGAGAAACCCTCCTTGACTGAGAACGACATGTCGATATTGGTCTTCAAGTAATACTCCATTCGTGATCTCTAATATTGGAAATCGGCTCCATCGAAAAATGGAGGTCTGTTGGTGCTGATGCCTTCCCTCATAGCCATTCATGTAAGCTCTTCGGGTGTTAGACTGTTGGCAAGAGCCCCAGGCTATGATACCACTTGTTGGACCTTGGATGGCTAGAGAGGGGGTGTGAATAACCAAACACTTAAAACCTTTGCTTCTAGACTTTCTTTCTTTCTACGATTAGGTTAGCAACGGAAACAATACAGAAAGGAAGAAACAGAAATAGACAGAACACCAACCAGTCGCTAACTCAGAGACGTACAAGGTTCGGGGATAACTTACCCCTACTCCTTGGCGTGCCCGTGAGGTGGGCGATCCCTTGATCGTCGGCAGATCAAGCCTCGAAACTCCGGATAAGAGCTTCACCTTCTCGGTGGAGTAACCTCTCCACAATCGTCTCAGAGATATACAGATGAATAAGCACAGAGACTTGAGAAGAAGCTCACACACAATAGATGCAGTAGGAAGCTTCAAGGAGGAAGGAACGCTACACACACAGCACAACAACTACACAGCCAAAACCTCGCAAAACCCTTCGCTTGTTTTCTATTTCCTTATTGTGTCTGCATCGCCAGCCTCTCCTGCTTAATCTTCCTTCTGCTCATCGCCCGGCTTCGTCAGCACCCAATGAACCACAGTCTGACCCACTGACCTTCACAGAGCGCTTGGTCCACTGAAGACCTCTTCAGCTAAGCCTCGATCAGTCGCCAGCCGCGCGAGAAGCCGTTGAAACCTGCGAATGGAAAATAAACAAACCTGACCGAAGCGAAAGTCATCCATTGACCCTCCTTCTTGGTTTGTGTCATCCCTGTATCACCTGCATACTCATCAGAGGATTAGCACAACAAATCAAAAGGAATCAGTAGGTATCAGAAAGAAACCAGAGCGAAATTAGATGTTTGACAATGATTCAAATTAAAGTTATCAGACACTAATCGGTCACCTGACCGATCAGTTACCCTTCTGACCGATCAGGTCACTTCCTGATCGATCCAGTAAGGATCTGATCAGTCTTACTGACCGATCAGAGATCAGGGATCAGTCACCAGACCGATCACCACCGATCACCTACCTTACTGTAAGTTCGGGTGCTCTCCAAATCCAAACCTTGGCTGATCGGTCACCGGACCGATCTGCCAGGTGGCTGATCCGTCCAGCTGACCGATCAGCTAAAGCTAATCGGGTACAGCTGCTGGCCGATCAGCCTTTTGGCTGATTGGTCCAGCAGCTGGTTGCTGGGTTCAGTCTAGTAGCTACTGGGTTCAGACCCAGTCCAGCAGCTGCTGGCCTGGCTGATCAGCCTTTTGGCTGATCGGACTGGTCCAGCAGTTGTTGGCCAGCTGCTGGGTTCAGCCCAGCAGTTGCTGGCCAGCTGCTAGCCGATTAGCCAATGGTTAATCGGTCCAGCTGACCGATCAGCCACCTTGGCTGATCGGTTCAGCTCCTGGCTGATCAGTCAAAGGTTGATCGGTCCAGCGACCGATCAGCCAGTGGCTGATCGATTACCCTGACCGATTGGCCACATGTAGGACCGATCAGGCTACCTCCTGATCGGTCCAGAGCCTATCTGATCAGTTCTGCTGACCGATCAGAAATCCCTCTGATGACCATTCTGATCATTTTCTGATCGGTCACCAGACCGATCAATCATCCTGGATCGGTCACCAGACCGATCTACTATTAAGAGTGTTCGTGTCAACTCCTTGATCGGACTCCAGACCGATCCAGCCACTCTCCAACTTATGCTCTGTCCCCCTAAACCAAGACTTCGTGCCCAGCTTCACTCACCGGGACTTTGTTCAACCTAGCTTCACTCACTAGGACCTGGCTTCACTCACCAGAGTTTCCTTTACCTAGCTTCACTCCCTAGGACCCGGCTTCACTCATCGAGATTTCAGTCACCCGGCTTCACTCATCAGGACCCGGCTTCACTTACCGAGATTTCTTTCCACCTAGCTTCACTCGCTAGGACCCCGCTTCACTCACCGGGATTTCAGTCACCCGGCTTTACTCACCAGGACCCGGCTTCACTCACCGGGATTCCCATCACCCGGCTTCACTCACTGGGGTTTCCATCCCCCAGCTTCACTCACCGGGATTCGTGCCCAGTTCCTGACCAGGACTTAAGCCGAACTTATCTTACTCACCTAAACTTTAATCGGTGGCAACACCAAAACAACAATCAGGTCAGACTGCATCAACACTATATCTTCTTGAATGCATCTCGCCTATAATTTCTGATTCTGAAATGAAATATATTTATCTTCTAAACCATTTTCTTCTGTATTCCAAGCTTGAATGAAATGTAATTGTTTTCTGTATCTTGTCACTTCAAATGCAATTCCCGACTCTTATTGAAGTATATTTATCTTCTATCTCATGCATTGCCCGTACGCTGCGTGTCACTCTTCTCTCCTTCTCTTGTATAGACCCTTTCACGCACGCGAGGTCTAATTTTGAGGAGGAGACAAGGACTTGGTGGGCCGTTGTGCTAGCAAAGACAGGGCTCAGCCTTTTCAACACCTCAGCCAGGCCATTATATCTTAGGTGTCTGCAACACCTCAACATTGTCTAGGTCTGGGTTGCTCCCTGCCGTGCCTTCTCAATACCATTCCCAGGTCTTCCCTATCTCGGGCATCCTCAACACCACGAGATGGTATGGGCATAGGCTACTCCCGGTCGGGCATCCTCGGCACCATAACCAGGTCTACTCGTCTCGGGCATCCTTGACACCACAAGACTGTAGGAGCTTCGTCTACTCCTTGCCTTGCATCTTCGGCACTACAGCCAGGTCTACTCATCTCGGACATCCTCAGCACCACGAGATGGTAGAGATTTAAGCTACTCCTGGTTGGGCATCCTCAGCACCACGATCATATTTACACATTTCGAGCATCCTCAGCACCACGAGACGGTAAGATCTTCGCCTACTTCTGGCCGGGCATCCTCGGCGCCACGACCAGGTTTACTTATCTCGGTCATCCTCGGCACCATGAGACGGTCGATGTTTATTCTCCTCTTGGTCGGGAATCCTCGACACCACGACCAAGCCTACTTGTCTCGGGCATCCTCGGCACCACGAGATGGTAGGATCTTCAACTCCTCATGCCCGGGCATCCTCAACACCACGGCCAGGTTTACTCGTCTCGGGCATTCTCAGCACCACAAGATGGTAGAGATTGAGGCTACTCCTGGTTGGGCATCATCGGCACCACGACCAGGTTTACACATCTCGGGCATCCTCGGCACCACTCCTGGTCTTGTAGATAATAGCTTCTTCCAGTGAGCTTTTTGACAACGATGTAAGGTCTGCTCCACTGAGGCTTAAGCTTTCCGGGGTCGCCGACAGGCTTGATCCTTTTCTAGACCTTATCCCTGACTTGAAAAGTTCTGGCGATCACTCAGTGATTGTACACTTGCTGCATGCGCTACCGATATGCAACTAGTCGGGTAGCTGCCTTGTCTCACACTTCTGTTACCAGGTCCAAGTCAATCAGTCGTTCCTGATCATTGTCTTTCTTGTTGTAGTGTTGCCACCGGACGGACATATCGCCAATCTCCACCGAAATCACCGCTTCCGCTCTGTACACCAGATTGAATAGACTCTGACCCGTTCCTTTTTTGGGAGTGGTGCGGTACGACCATAGGATGCTCGGGAGTTCTTCGACCCAACTGCCTACGACGTGGTCCAGTTTTATCTTGAGCCCTCTAATAATCTCCCCATTAACCACTTCTGCTTGGCCATTGCCTTGGGGATATGCGACTGAAGTGAAGGCTTGGTGAATACCCAGTCCTTCACACCACTCTCTGAGTTTGCACCCTGCAAACTGTCTGCCATTATTCGACATCAACTTCTAAGGAATACCGTACCTACAGACTATATCCTTCCACAGGATTTTCATCATGGTGGCCTCCGTGATATGCGTAAACGGTTCAACTTCAACTCATTTGGAGAAGTAGTTGACTAGCATTAACAGGAACTTCGGCTGAGGTCCGATTGGATAAGGACCCACAATGTCCATTCCCCACTGGTCGAAGGGGCAGGAAACAGTGGAGGCTCGAAGTAGTTCAGTCGGGCGATGAGTGATATGCTGATGCTTTTGACAGACTTCCCATCCGGCTATAAATTTGATAACATCTGCTTGCAGCGTGGGCCAAAAAAATTCAGCCAGAATAATCTTCCTAGCCATGGATCTTCCCTTGATATGACTTCCACATATGTCTTCGGGAATTTCTCGCATGATGTAGTCGACTTCCCCTGGACCAATACACTTGAACAAAGGTTGGGCAAAGACTCTTTTATATAACTGTTCCTCGATTAGCGTAAACATGGCAACCCTATGACGAAAGAGTCGAACTTCCTTAACACCCGCCGGCACAGCTCCACTACGTAAGAACTCCATATGGGGCTCTCTTCAGTCGGGTAATACAGTGTCAGCGACCTCCTCTCCAATCTAAGCCACTGTTCCTTCCGGAGCGCTGAGCTCTTCCAGCGTCCATAATGTAATGGAGCTGACCAATTTAGCTAGCTCATCTGCCTTGACAATATTAGCTCGGGATATCTTCTGCAGAACAACCTCAGTGAAGGAAGACTTCAGTTGCTCATATATGGACACATACCTCTGCAACCGCTCATTCTTAATTTCAAACTTGCCTTTTATCTGGTTAGCTACCAGTTGAGAGTTCGAGTGCAAGATAACATGAGCAGCTCCCACTTGCTTGGCCGCTTGGAGCACCGCTAGGATCGTCTCATATTCGGCTTCATTATTGGTGGCTCGGAAGTAGAGTCGGATAGATAGTTGTAGTACATCTCCCCTGGGGAAATCATTAGAACTCCGACTCCGCTGTGCTTGCTATTGGAGGAACCATCAACATAAATTTTCCACACTCCATCAACTTCAGGTTCTGGGACAGCTTTGAGCATAAAGTCAGCTAGAGCTAGAGCTTGAGCCTTGATGACAGTACGGGGGTGGTACTCAATCTCATACTCGCTCAACTCTGCTGTCCACTTGATCAGCCGTCCCAAAGCCTCTGGATTGGTGAGGATACGTTTGAGTGGACTATTGGTGAGCATCATAATGGGATGCGCCAAAAAATACGGTCTCAGCCTTCGGGCCATCAGTACTAAGCATAGGTCAGCTTCTCCAGGGTAGTATGTAGGATCGATTCCGGTACGCTAGAGGGGGGTGAATAGCGTTTCTTCGATTCTTTTCACCTACGTTGTTAGTTGCGCAGCGGAAATACAAACAAAAATAAAACTAACAACAATAAACAACGCTAACAAACCCGATTTACTTGGTATCCACCCCGGACGGGTGACTAATCCAAAAATCCGTCGGTGGATCACTCCCCGGATAACCTCCGGCTAGCTCTTGTGGCTCCTTGTGGGTGGAGAAACCTCGTCACAACACTTTGAAAATCCCTGAGCACAAAGACTATTATCTTGTCTCTAACTAAGACAAGATTCGTCAAGAAACGAAAGCATGAAACGAGCCCCTTTAAATAGGGCTCGAATCTGAAACAGTCGCTACCAGTCGACTGCTGCTAGGGCAGTCAACTGGTCCCACTTAGATTCGACCGTTGCCGTACAACGTTCGAATTTGATAGCTGTTCCAGTCGACACCAGTCGACTGCTCACAGGGCAATCGACTGGTCCGAACCTAAGTCTAGTGTTACACTCCCCGAGTGCATTTCACTCCGCACTCGAACCCTCCCGACTTAGTTCCTGAGTACAACGACTCACACTAGGACCCTCACAACTTGGTCGACTCTTCACCAGCAGTCTCGACTGTTGCCTTCACACCCTCTTCATCTTCGGCCCTCATCCCTCGAATGCGCACGCAAGCCTCTAGCTTGCCTCCATGTCACCCTTCACGTACGCCTCGAAGTCTGCGTCCCTCGACTCATTGTCCCTGCTATCAACGGTCCCTCAGATGTGCGTGCAAGCCTTCAGCTTGCCTCTATGTTATCCTTCACCTGAAGACATCAACGAAATCTATGTGCACCTGTACACCTGCACACTCATGTACACATATTAGTCCAATAATAAATCCTAACTTAACTATATTGACCGCACACATCAAAACTCATGATCCTCCAGATCATATCAGGGCTGATTGCCCCAACAATCTCTCCCTTTTTGATGTGTGGCAATATGTTAAGTTAGGTAAACATAACAACAATAATAATAGACAATAGCAATAGCTATTGAAAATCAAAGCATAACAAACAAGAGGCAACCTCCCCCTTAACCTATGCTTTCTCCCAATTTTCAATTCTCATTGCTAATCCCAAGTTAAGTTATTCCCAACATAACTCAACATCACTCAACACCAAAATGTCATATAACAACCATAGTTAAGTTTCAACCCAAACCTAACTTAACACCCAAGTTCTCCCCCTTTGACACCATCAAAAAGATTGCCCCAAGCAATCTTACCCCTGGTGCCAAATAGAACTTGTCAGATTTTTGAAAATCCTCTCAGAAATCACAAAACCATATTTTGCCCAAACTACCAGTCGACTGCCCCCAGGGCAGTCGACTGATACACGATTTTTTGATTTTCCAACCGAAATTCAGAAACTTGTATAAAATTCCAAAAAATTCGAAAAAATATAAAATTTTACAAACACGTTTGTTAGAGTATTCCCTACCCTAGAAAAATATAATTTCATGAAAAACATCAACCGTGCTTGACTTTTGGTACAAACTCGAATTTCCTCCAAAATTATCATTTTGTATCAACTTTCAAATTTAATAATGATTTCTTACTTTTGTCAATTCCAACCATGACCTTTTGACATATGAAATAGCCCTCAATTGTCCCTTTTTCTTATAGGATTTTCATGTAAACAAAAACTCCCCCTCTTTATCTCTTAAGTCTAGATAATTCTACATGAAAACCCTCTTTCCCATGCCCTTATCTATAGAAATCTTGTTCATTCAATGCAATCAATGAATTTAGGTAAAACAATCAATATGAAATTTCAAGACACATCATGAAAGCATAGATAAAGATCCGAACTTAAAAACCAAAGCATATCATCAATACAATTTGCTAGTTTCAAACAAAGCTCAAATCATGTATCAGTATCATAACATAAAAACAATAATGCAAGTCAAAATCAAATCATGACCTAAAACCACATAATATAGCATGAACATAAATGTATCATACATAAAAACATAAAGACAGTCATGAAATAAAACATGAGAAAGTAGCAGGGGGCAAAGCCCTGAAGTCATCAAAATGATACAATTTTCAAAACAATGAGTGTTTGAGAGATATAAGAATACATCAAATAAAAATGCTCTCAATACTAAGTCGCTCTAAATGTTGTGTCATCCCATCAGATCATGTCGTCGTCGCCTGGAGGAGGAGGAGGAGGTGGGGCCTGACAAGCCAGATGGAGCTGCCGGAGCATCTCGTACATCAAGTCCTGCTGACTCCGGAATCCCTGACAGAACTCCGTGAGGCCATGCACCTCCCCCTGGATCGCCGTCTGGGTCTGCTGAAATTCGTATATCTCCTCCCGGATGCCGTGAACGCCCTCTTGGAGCCCGTGAACATCTGATTGGAGCCGAGTGAACTCCGCGCATGTAACCATCTCAGCAGGCTCCTCATCCGAGCTGGAAGCCTCTGGACGCTGCCTCTAAATGAACTCCCCCTGCCTACACTCTATGCCTGCCAAGGACAACTGGCGTATGCCAATCTGGTCATAGTCCTTGGACAAGTGCCTGACCTGACCGCTAGAGACACGGATACCCCGAGATGCAAAGAACTCGGTCAGGACGTGGCAAAATGGCATATAGATTTTCCCATTGACACTATGGGAAAAATGACAAATATAGGTGAACACATGCAGGGTGACATCTATATCTAACCTCCTCTCCAGAGCATACATCATCACCAGATGAGGTAGTCTGATCCTAGCACGTACCTTGGTAACGATGGGCAGAAGACACTCTAGAACAATCTTGTATAACACTTGACTGAATGGACGCATGGGTTTGGCATCAAAGATACGCTCTGACTCATGCCGATGTCTCCTAAAATAGTGCATATGAATTTGATCAATGGAGACACCTGGAAACTCAAAAGGCTCAACAACTGTAGGGAAAAATATAGATGCCCTACAACCTAAAAATGTACCTAACGTAGTAGACGAAAAAGGAATGACAACTCCTGCAACCTTGGACTCATATAGGTTATTATCAGGGTTAATGCATGTTAGGTTGGCGTAAAACTCTTGACACAGCTCCAGGTTTACATCATGTTGGCAATATACCAGTTTCTCTACCCCAAAATGTGTAATCATCTCAGCTATTTGGGGGGGACTTCTCTTGAAATAAAGCCCGATTGAGATACCGGCAATTCATAGCTACAAACTCATTTTCATCAAACCTTTTTTGGCATTCTACCGACCTAAACCTAGACTCTCCCGACTATCGTGAGGATCCCTCACCCCTTGGTCGCTTAGAGGCCAAACTAAAATGCGATAAACCCATGCATGCATACCAAACAACCCCCCACAAAGGAAAATGGCAAGGAAACCATGCAAAATCGTTACATTAGTTCCAAATCATAGTTTAAATGAAAATCAGAACCTTAAACAATGATACCTTTTTGGTAATCTCTTCATGAAGATGATTTGGTACTCTAGACTTGAGAAGAGGAAGTTTCACAAGCCCTAGGTCGTAGATCGGGGTAGAGGAAGGCTTAGGAAGGGATCTTAGGGCTTGGGAGAGACTGAGAACGAGAGAGGAGTTCGGGAGAAGAAGAATCATCGGGGTGGCAACCAAAACCCTAGGTTTTGGCTGCCCCCCCCCCCCCCCCCGCGTGCCTTTTTCTTTTATAGAATCCGCGGACCAGTCGACTGCCCCCAAGACAGTCGATTGGTAAAGTTCACAGAAGGTTTTTCTAGTCGGGATCAGTCGGCAGTCGACTGATAAAACATACAGAAGGTTCTGTGTTATGGATCAGTCGACTGACTCTGAGCCAGTCGACTGATACCTGAAATCCTAGTTTTTCAGTCTACTTTCAGAAATGCATAACTAATTCCACAAATCTCTAAAAAATCTGAAATTTCGTGGAGAGATTTGTGTATCCTAACTCGACTTGGTAAAAATATGATTTCAAATAAATTCACTCCGAATCCCAAGATTGGTACAAACTTCAAACCTATCCAAATTGAGTCATTTAAACCTAACTAGAAATTCTAATTTGGATCTCTTCTTGATGCTTCCTCTCATACTTATTCATAATACACTAATACCATCAAGTTATATGGTATTTTCACATTAAAACCAATTTCTTCCAATTATAATATCATTTTCAATCTTTTTCTCCATAACTCTCTCTTTAGTGTGTCAATTCCCTAGTATTAAGGCTAACCTTAACCTTTTGAACCTTTTAGCACACTTTATAGCTAATCTAATCTCTTAGAAGGAGACCACCTAAGATCCATTGATCATGGATCCCATTCTGGTTTCTAGAGCTCTCCCTTGAGCTCCTAGCCCTAGTTACCTCCTAGGTAACTCATCTATAAAGGCAAGACCACACCGGTGCTCTTCCGGTGCTTCTTGACCTTCCACTATCACTCTCTTGACCCTATAGACATTTTTCTTGGTCAATTCCTTTTCTTTTCCTTTAAATGGTTTTTCTTTGTCATTTTTTTATCTTTTCTCTACCATAGTTATAGGGCATCCTTGAAATACCATTTTACTACCATTTGCCCTCCTAGGGTGGTATCCTAGACCCGGTCTACCATTCCTTAGAGGTTGATCTTTTTGCATCATGCTTGACCCCTCGGACCCCCTAATGAGTCTATCTAGGTTTTTCTCCAATTTATCATGTTTTGCTTTCAAAACTTGATTTTCCTTTTCCAAACTTCTAACCTTAGGATTATTATACCTAATTTGATCATTCCTAGGTCTACCCATTTTTCTAGGCATATGTCTCCCTTTCTTAGGGTTTATGCCTTGGTCCTTAATCCTAGAATTCCTAGATTTGTCATGAAACATAGAATTTTTGGTGTTTGGGCACACAAAAGTGTTTCTATTCCTATTATGATATTTGAAACCAAAAACATGCATGGGCAAGCAATTGTTATTAATTCTATCATTCATACAAACATTTTGAGCATTCATGGAAGAATTTGAAACATAAGTAGAGTTAGAGATTACCTCCCTTACCCTTGGGGCTCCCCATTAATGTGTGCTTCTCTTCCTTTCTTCTTTCTCCCATTTCTTAAGGTGCTCCATCTTCTGGAGCTCTTTACTTCTTGGACATTTTGTATGATAATGCCCTAGCTCCCCGCATGTGAAGCATCGTATTTTCCTTCTCTTATTTTGAGCCTCTTCATTCCTACAACCCATATTAGAATTTAATTGAATGGACTTGGGCTTAGGAATTACCTCCTTTTTACCTAGTGGGTACTTATCCTTATAATGCTCCTTTTTGTTGCACCCAAAACATATGATATGCTCTTTTGATTTTGCCTTGGTGGGGGTTGGAGCTTTCTCTTGCTCTTATGTGGATGAGGGTCTCTCTCTCCCCCCCCCCCCCCCCTCAACCCTTGATGTTGATACTTTTTCTTCTTCGGATGAGGTGGATGCTTCTTCACTCAATTCTTCTTCACTTGATGAGATTATCAATTCTTCTAATTTGATTCACAATTCATATGCATTTTGGTATACCCCTACACCACTCAAAATATTGTTAGGAAAATTATTTACTAACATATTAATTACCTTTTCATTTGCTTTTACTTGATCTTGTTGTTCTTGATTCCAATATCTAGGCCTAAGTCTCTTCCTGTACTTATCCTATGGAATCTCGAATGACTCTTCTATGAATATCCTACATGCTCAATCCATGCTAAGCCAAGTCTCCATCCTTGCTTTCCAATAGCCGAAATCCTCATGGTCGTAGGGCGGTGGAGTGTAGATATCTTCACCCAACTTGTCTTCCATTGTTTTCTCCTCTAGCGTGTGCTCCCTCGGCGGTTAGTCCAATCGAGAGCGGTCCATCGCTCTAAAACCAATTGTAGGATCGATTCCGGTACGCTAGAAGGGGGGTGAATAGCGTTTCTTCGATTCTTTTCACCTACGTTGTTAGTTGCGCAGTGGAAATACAAACAAAAATAAAACTAACAACAACACAACGCTAACAAACCCGATTTACTTGGTATCCACCCCGGACGAGTGACTAATCCAAGAATCCGTCGGTGGATCACTCCCCGGATAACCTCCGGTTAGCTCTTGTCACTCCTAGTGGGTGGAGAAACCTCGCCACAGCACTTTGATAATCCCTGAGCACAAAGACTACTATCTTGCCTCTAACCAAGACAAGATTCGTCAAGAAACGAAAGCATGAAATGAGCCCCTTTAAATAGGGCTCGAATCTGAAACATCCGCTACCAGTCGACTGCCCCTAGGGCAGTCGACTGGTCCCACTTAGATTCGACCGTTGTCGTACAACGTTCGAATTTGACAACTGTTCCAGTCGACACCAGTCGACTGCTCACAGGGCAGTCGACTGGTCTAAACCTAAGTCTAGGGTTACACTCCTCGAGTACATTTCACTCCGCACTCGAACCCTCCGGACTTAGTTCCTGAGTACAACGACTCACACTAGGACCCTCACAACCTGTCAACTCTTCACCAGCAGCCTCGACTGTTGCCTTCACGCCCTCTTCATCTTCGGCCCTCGTCCCTCGGATGCGCACGCTAGCCTCCAACTTGCCTCCATGTCACCCTTCACGTACGCCTCGAAGTCCGCGTCCCTCGGCTCATTGTCCCTGCTATCAACGGTCCCTCGGATGCGCACGCAAGCATCCAGCTTGCCTCCATGTCATCCTTCACCTAAAGACATCAACCAAGTCTATGTGTACCTGTACACCTGCACACTCATGTACACATATTAGTCCAACAATAAATCTTAACTTAACCATATTGACTGCACACATCAAAACTCATGATCCTCCAAATCATATCAAGGTCGATTGCCCCAACATAGTATACCGAGTTTCTGCATCTTTCAGGAGGTGCCCGAAGAAGTAGACAGGATATTGAGTAGCACCTTCTTCCCGAATAAGCACAGAACTCACGGCTTGCTCAGCTGCGGCCAGGTAGACAAATAACGTTTCTCCCTCCAGCGACATATATAGGATGGAGAGCTCAGAGAGATATGCTTTTAAATCTGTAAAAGCTTTCTCACATTAGTCATCTCAATCGAACTTGATAGCCTTCCTCAGAATTTTGAAGAATGTCAACGTTTTGTCAGCAGACCTGGAGATGAATCAGGACAGAGCTGTAATTCTACCATTCAGTCGTTGTACATCTTTGAAATTGCGAGGGGATGACATGTTGAGAATGACTTGCACATTCTCCGAATTAACCTCAATTCCCCTTTCCATCACCATGTACCCTAGGAACCGACCACTTTTCACCTCAAACAAACATTTAGCGGGGTTCAGCTTCAGCTTATTGGCCCTCAAGGTGGCGAATGTTTCTTCTAGGTCGGCTATCATGTCCTTCCCCTTCTTTGTCTTGACCAGGATATCATCTACATATACTTCAATATTCCTCCCGATTTGGTGGCGGATGACCTTATCCATCATTCGCTGATTGGTTGCCCCTGCATTCCGCAACCCGAATGTCATGACATTGTAGCAGTAAGTGTCATCTACCGTCATGAAACTAACGGCAGTACTGACCTTCACTTGGTCTTCCCGAGCAAAGGGAACTTGGTGGTATCCCTGATACGCATCTAACATTGAAATGAAATCACAGCCAGAGGTAGAATCCACCAGCTGATCAATGTGAGGCAAGGGATAACAGTCTTTAGGACAGACTTTATTTAAATCACGAAAATCAATACAGACCCGCCATTTACCCCCGAGCTTAGAGACTAGTACAACATTCGCCAGCCAGGTCAGGAATTAAACTTCTCTTATATGTCCGGCCTTTAGCAACATTGTGACCTCCTCCCTGATTATCTTGTCTTTCTCGGGTGCAACGTGTCTTCGCCTCTATTTCACCGGTCGGGCTCCCGGGGTTATATGCAATCGATGCGTCGCCAAGGCAGGGAGACTCCCTTGATCTCTTTAGTAGCCCATGCAAACATGCCCCGATGGTTCATTAAGCAGCTAATCAGACGGCTTCTCAGTTCTAGCGCAAGATCAGTAGCAATTTTGGTGATTCCTCTAGCTTGTTGAGGATGAATTTGGACCTCTTCTCTTTTAACCTCCCTGCGTTCCTCTTTAGCCCCTTCTTCTTCTCGAGGATTGGTCAGGTCGATTTACAACACTTCATGCATCCTCGGGTTCTTGTGGGCTTCTGTTCTGACCTCCCCACTATAACACTGCCGGGAAACCAATTGATCTCCATTTACTTTGGCCACCTGCTCGCCCACCAGGAACTTAATCTTCTGGTGGTAAACTGAGACCACCGCCTGGAATAGGCTAATCATTAGTCGCCCCACGATGGAGTTATAGGACGATGGGGCATCCGCAATCATGAAGGAAGTCCTGCTTGTCCTCTGCAGCGCGTCGTCCCCTAGCGACAGAGCCAAGGAGATTTGTCCCATCGATTGTATCCTGTATCCTGTGAAGCCGAAGAGCGGAGTGGAGACAGGATACAACTCATCCTCGTCGGCCTACATCTGGTCCAGCGCAGCCTTGTACAGGATGTTGATGAAGCTACCTGTATCCACAACGATGCGCTTAACCTCATAATTAGCTATTCTGGCGAGGATTACCAGTGCATCTTCAAGGGGGGCTTCCACGTCCTCCATATCGTCAGGGTCGAATGAAATAACCGGGCCCTGGCGCTTGTCTTTGCTCATCCCAATGGCATAGTTTTCCAGCCGGTGGGTATGGGCCTTTCTTGCCCGATAAGAGTGTTCTCCAGTCGGCCCTCCTGAGATTACTCCCATATAGCCCGATGGAGGTCCACGCGCCAGAGCTTTGCCCTTCTTGGGATCCCTTTCAGGGGAGTTAGACTGGCAAGACACTATCTCCCGACTTCTTCCCCTCGAATATGACCGGAACCGACGCCTGGATCTGTCCTCTCCTGATTGTCATTGATGAGGGGAAGGGCTTCGGCGAGGGGATCACTGTCGATACCCCACTTTATTCCACCGCTTGCAGGGCTTGGCATTCGCGTCATTAGACCTCCTTTTCTTCAGGATATAACACTCCTCTGTAAAGTGTGTTGTGTTGCAGTGGAAATCACAGTACTTCTTCGGTGGCTCAGGTTCTTCGGTGTCGACTGTCTCCACCACCCTCTTCTTGCCGCCCCAGGGATCCTTCCCAGAACGAGGATCCTTTGCCCGGCCTGATGCAAGTGGTTCTCTCCTCTTGGATCTTACTGAGATTTGAACAAGGACTCCCACCAAATCTTTACGCCATGCGTGCTACACCTCCTCGATGTTGATGTGTTTGACCGACCGCCCCAATAAGTCATCGAAGCTAGCCGGTGGCTTCTTCCCCAACGACCGAATGAAATCACCTTCAGAGAGTCCTTGCCTGAATGTGCTGATGAGGATCTCTGAAGTAGCGGTTGACACGTCTTGAGCCACCCGATTGAACCGCTGGATATAGTCCTTCAGCGGTTCTTTGGGCTTCTGCTTGAGAGCAAACATGTTCAACGCCGTCTTCTGGTATCGCCAGCTACTGGCAAAGTGGTGTAGGAAGACGGTTCTAAACTCCAAAAAAGAGTTTATTGAATTTTGGGGCAACCTCTGAAACCATCTCTGTGCGGCCCTTAACAATGTATTCATGAACACCCGACACTTCACACCATTGGTGTACTGGTGTAAGACAGTCGCGTTCTCAAATTTACAGATGTGGTCCTCCGGATCCGTCTTCCCATCGTAGTCAGCAATTCCTAAACCGCGAGATTGCTTAGGCATGGGATCCGCTACGATGCCCGAAATGGAAACTTCACGAGGGCTTTGGAGGCCTCAATCTTCCCCGACCCCTCCTCCTGTCGTAAAATGTTGGAGGCGACGGAGTGTGCCCTCTTCATGTCTCCCAAGGAATCTCACTGGGGCATTGGAGCTGTCATTGTTGGTCCTGCCGGTGGCGAGACGAATCTTCGATTTCTGTGATTCGAGGCCGATATTCTTGGGATTTCGGTTTGCACCGAGGCTGCTCGCCGTGAGGCGTCTCATTTAATTTGATGTTGCTCCAACGCTCCTCTGACGACGTTGGTGACTAAACGATCCAACTCCTCCCTCGTCAGAATGATGGGTTATCCCTCTGGATCTGCCATTACGATGCTCCTTCTGGTGCTTTGATGTTTCCCACAGACGGTGTCAAATTTGTTCCGGAAGCGAACGACGATGCTCCTTCTGGTGCTTTGATGTTTCCCACAGACGGTGTCAAATTTGTTCCGGAAGCGAACGACGAGGATGGTGAGTCACCAAAGCGCAACCCACGTCGACGATGATGGGGAGAAGATGTTCACGCCTTGCGAGATTAACACGAGCGTTAAAGGGGACACACCGAAAGATTTTCCGGTGGAGCTCACTCCGACGCTCAAGTCAGGAATCTTATCTCTTTCGGAGGACAACGAGAAATCAAGTTTTGCTATCAGTTCGGAGAGCTTACTCTCTTACCTGGATGCCGAGGCATCTTATATACCTGAGGTCTTTATCACGTGTATCCCCATGTTCTCCTCCACGCTCCTTAATCATCAGTTACTTGATAGATATTCTATATTTTGGTAACAGTCGTTGCGATCATTAATGCCTTAATTACCGTGCATTGCGGATAATAATTATCCGATGACTTTCATGTTACGGAAGGAGGAACGGATGCTTGAAGTCAAGCTTTTTAACTCCTATATTGATCTTTGGGCTCAACTCTCCCGAGTCAATCTCGGAGTCTCATCTCCCGAGCTGACCTCGGGGCCTTTATTTATTTTCTCGAGATAGTCTCAGGAGCCCGATTCCCGGTGTGGCCTCGGGAGCTTTCTTCTGTTCTCTCGAGGTAGTCTCAGGAGCCCTATTGTCGGTCTGACCTCGGGGCTTAAGTTCGATGGGTCTTGCCACGTAGTTTTCTCATGTCACGTGTCCACCCCGAGATGTTCATCCCTAACAAATGGGATATTGATTAATGAAATTTAATTGAACCATTAAGAGTGAAGATAAAATTAAAATAAGATTTTAAATTACTAAATAAACCAAGAGAACCTATACTAACCAGTAGAAATAAAATCAACCTTACCCGAATATGATTCATCGTGCATCAACTAGAAGGTAGTTAGAAAGTAACTATTATAACATGTGTTAGCAACTAACTGTTACGATAATCTTTTGACTGCTATTTTTTAGCAAGAGTAATGATTGAGACAGTGAATTTGAGACAATGAATAGGACAGTGAATGACGTATAATTATTGTGTACACGTCCGATCGCCGATCGGACACCACCGATGGTCTCTGATTATTGTCCTGAATCAAACTATACCTTCAGAGGACGATGAACTCGTCAGGATCGCGGGCAACGGTGAACCTATCGAAATCGACGGTCAATGATGCGAGATCGCAATTGCGGCGATCCTCGACGGGTTCACCGTGCCCCCCAGGGTATAGTTTGGTTCGGGGCGGCGGCCGAAGGCCGTCGGTAGTGTCCGATCGACGATCAGACGTGTACATAATAATTACCACGTCATTCATTGTCCCATTCACTGTCTCAAATTCATGACCCTATTATCACATTTTTAGCAATTGAGGGTAAATACTTGAATAATATTTTATTTTTAAATTACAAAACAAATCGAGGGAATAGGATTCACTAGATATAAAATTAATAATATTTAAATATAATTCATTATATAGTAATTAGTAAGTAGCTACTACAATAATGTCATTGTCGTATGCTAATTTCGATCATTTAAGGGCGAAGACCTGAATTAAATAAGTATTCACATGTTAAGACAAATACAATGGACTCTATGTGACCTAGTGGATGTAAAATTAACACTATTTGGAATCGATCCACTGTGTAGTAATTATTAGATGTTCCAACATATAGTAAAAAAAATGATGAACCTGGGATGATCGGTCTGGTCCCACAGAAATTTTCTATCAGTCACCAGGATAAATCGAGAAGTGCCCGTGATGGCCAATCTAGAAGCCCAGCGTCTCAGGATTCACGCCCCATTTGGAGGAAAAATTCCTACAAAATGAGTCGTAGTTAGGGATCGAACCGTAGATGCATAGATTAACAACTAATGACCTTACCGTTATAGCTGGGGATCCAACATATAGTAGTTACTCGCTAGCTGCGTTATTATCTTATATTAATTTTGATCAATTGAATGTGAAGATCTGAATAAAATAAGAATTCCAATGCTAGAATAAACAAAGTGAACTCTACGTGACACCGTAGAGTTAAAATTAACATTATCTAAATATGATCTATTGTATAACCATTCGAAAGTAGTTAGAGGGCGTTTGGTTTGTATTTTTCAGTTTATTTTCTATTTTCATTTTCTGTAGAAAATACAGTTTTCTGAAAAATATGTTTGGTTTGCATTTTCCAGCTTTGTTTTCCAGAAAAAAATATAGCATTTTCTGGAAAACTGGAGAATGAAAAAAAGTCATTTTTCAGAAAATTAGAAAATGTGGTTTTCTGGAAAATGAAAATGGAAAATGACATAAACCAAACGCCCCCTTAGTGTCTCGGTAAAATGTATTATAGAGGGTGGAAGTATGATGTTTCTAACATGATAGTTAGGGGTCAATTTTCAAAAAGTAATGATTTGTATTTTTGGCTCTACCATATGTATGTTGTTTGTGTACCTGTATGAATCTCCTTTCATATTCATGGGACTAACTTAAAGGGCCGGGTCGTTAAAATATAGATTTATCTTTTTTTAGAAAGTAACTACTACAATATACAGTAACTACTATGTAAAGTCAGTTATGGTTGAACCCCTAAACACCTAGAATTCAATAGAGAAATAATGAATTTGGGCCAACGAAGCAACTTAAGGATATTTTGGATAGTTCTTATTTGATAGGGTATCTATTTGATTATTTCTATAAAAAAGAGTGTTCATTTGATGATTCATTAAAAAAAATGCAAGTGAGATAACCCCCAGAATGGGTCCCATAAATATAGAGAAAGATAAATCCAGATGGATATGTAAAAGGTGAATGGTAGGAAACTATCAAGTTACTAGTTTCTATAAATCAACCTTTAATTAATATGTTAAAAATATTTTATACTCGTTATTTAGTAGCAAAAGGTGATTCACTCACCCTAGCACCCTGGAATAAATCATGAGGGTTACTAGTCCGGATGCTAAGACTAATACGTGAGAAGGATGAACATACTAATTTTATCAGGTTTTGATCCTCAGACTTCATAATGATAATATTTACATATTAATCATCAGTTCATCATATGAAAATATTTTATATTTATTATCTGTGATATTGGCGATGATGATCAACATTAAAGGTACTTTTCATTTTTATCCCAAATATATTGAGGAGATAAGATGGAGCTATGATAGAATAGTCAAGACAGGAGGAAATGTGTAAGGATAGGCTGGAAGATGAACAAGTGTGGACTTTTTTAGGGGAGAATTCATAGTTTAGCGGGGGACAAGATTTCGTTTTTATTGAAGTTAATTAATTAATTTATTAATTAATATATGGCTATCACTTCACCAAATAATAGTTTGTGATTTGAAAAGTCAAAGAATTACCAACGCAAGCAAGTGTCACGTAATAATATTCTTATTGAAGGATTTTTTTTTAGAACAAGTTGCTTTTTTTGAATGATTGACATAATATTAGAAATAAATTTTCTATTTAGTAATGGTCCCAAACAAACTATGACTAACTAAGTTAGGTCATACATTTATTTATTTATCGAAAATGATATGCTCAAAAAATGTGTCACTTTATATACAGTGATTTTTGACAGATTCATCGTGACTTCTCAGGATATAGTTTAATTCGGGGTGACGGCCAGAGGTCGCCGATAATATTCGAATGATAATCAAATATGTACATATAAAATGTCACGTCATTTATTAAACATTTCATTAAATTTTTTTCGCTGAGTGTTTCGTAATTCTTAATTTATTAACTAGCTACAGATATTTATAAATTTATTTTCATTTTATATTATCTTCTCGTAGAAAAAAATGATAAAATTTGCAAGTGGTGTATTGGCTTAGACTATGACTTTTAAAAGGCAAAATGGAACACTCATTTTTTTTAAATCAAAATTTAGGTTTGAATCCTGATAAAGACATGATTAAAGGCTACGTTTGGTAGGCTGTAATGTAATCTGGTATGTAATGTAATCAAGTTTATAATGTAATGTAATGTAATCTTGATTACATTATTATGTTTGGTAATGAGTTGTATGTAATCTTTGATAACCATTACAAATTGGATTCCTTTGTTTGGTGAGGAGTAATTCATCCTGTAATGTAATCAAGATTGACGACCGACGATCGACGACCGCCGCCGGCCGGCCGGTGACCGCCGCCAATCGGCGGCGACCGGCGACAGGCGACAGGCGACCGCCTGTCGTCTGTCGGCGGTCGCCGATCGCCGGACGCCGGCCGTCGGCGGTCGCCGGTCGTGCGACCGCCGGCGGTCGCCGCCGGTCATCAGTCGTCGGCTGCTGCCGGTCGTCGGTCGCCGGCCGTCGCCGGTCGTCGGTCGCCGACCGCCGGCCGCCGCCGGTCGTCGGTCGCCGACCGCCGGCCGCCGCCGGTCGTCGGCCGCCGACTGCCGTCGGTCACCGGTTGGCCCCTGCCGACGACCGACGAACTGTCGACGATCGACGACCGTCGTCACCTGGCCGACGACTTTACAAGCTGTAATGTAATCCAGATTACGGAGGTTTTGTTTTATAATCCAGATTATAAATTATCAACCTCTTTTGTAATCGAGATTACATTACATTACAATTTTAAAGTTATTCTAAACAAAAAAATCTAACTTGTAATATAATCTAGATTACATTATAGAGTGGATTATATCCTACTAAATGCAGTCTAAGTGGTATCGTAGTCCGTAGACAATTTTGACCGTGATTGATTATTAGGTTTTGTAATTAAATATATATTGAATAATTATTGATTTTCTTGTTGTCACCTTAATTTTTTTTCCCTCCCTGGTGGCTACTGTGTCTCTTTGTAATAATAACGATGGTTTGTATTCCCATAAGGTGTTCAAACGAAATAAATATATATTTTTAAGAAAAATTTTGTTCATTTTCTAATAATTTTATAATATATATATATATATATATATATATATATATATATATATATATATATATATATATATATATAGACGTCAAGACGTGTCAGATTGTAACTTAATAAACGTCGTCGTCTTTGTTTTTCCTCTCCGTTTAAATGCATAATTAATTGCACGACGTCTTCTCTATTACCGTGCTAAGAGATGGAAGGATTTCTTCGTTATGATATTATGGTATTTTGGGAAGGTGATTATTTATTATTTTAGATATTTAATGTTTAATTATGATATAAATTATATATATTTTTTAAATAGAACGTGACTTTTAGGGTGTTAGTTAGATTTTTAGATCATTTATTATGAGTACTTTTCGATTTACTTTGATAAATGATAAAAAATTTTCATGAAACTGAATCGATTATTCAAAATTTAACATTATCTAACCTCATTAATCATTTTAAGAGATAAAAGGATCGCTTACCTAATGAGGATTTGAAACTCAAAGCAACTCATATGTTTAATATATAGAGTCCGACATCATATAATACTAATAAGAAGTTTTGTAAATAACGATGAAAATTCTGACGGAATGATAATTAGTCCATCAATATTTATCGGTAGAATTATTAGTCCATCATGGTATGAGTCTCTAATTGAAGTTCAAATCGCTACATCTTTGATTTAATGCTAAGAATTCTCCGTTGAAAAATCATTTCCGTAGAAAATTTTTGATAGAATTATTGTTCCATCGGGAGTGGCGCGCCGATGTAATGACCTGTTGGGAATTACCGACGAGATTAATATCCCGTCGGAGAAAATTCCCACGGAATAAAAAAAATCATCGAAAATTATCAACTGAAAAAAAATTCCATTAAAAATTTCCGGTGAAGTTGATTTTCCATCTAGAATGAGAAATAAAATTTTGGACACTCCTTCCTCAGATAATTTTTGGCAATTGGAGTGCCCGATTTCTTCATCCACAGATATGCCACTTAACTTAATCTCTCTGGCATCTGTCCTTGTTAGATCGGGCGGCCGGCCCCTATTTTGAGGCCGGCCAAGCCACCGGCCACAAGATCAAGGTCAGCCAAGCCGCCGGCCGCCACATCTGGCAGCCGACCGATCAAGCTGTCAGCCGCTTGACGGCTTGAAATACGAGTTTTCATATGATGCTTCTAAATACGAGTTTGAGTGGAGTATTATGATCTACCAGCACTTAAATTTTGATGAATATAATAGTGATAAGTTTTATTCTTTTATTCATTATATGTCATATAATGCGGGTGAGCACCCATAACTGACACATAGATTGAAAAAGTTATATGACAAAATCTACCGAGTCTGAATTACTTTCTTTACGTGATACCTGAGGCCCTCTCGGAAAGGTGGATTCTCGAGAACACTACGAGCAGACATACTCTGGAGACCGACCCGGGAAGACGCATGTCCGAGATCACCTCAGGAGGTCGGGTCCCTGAGATCATTTCGGGAAGGTAAACACCCGAGACCCCCCCCCCTCCGACCAAAAGACCCCGGTCACCTTGGGATAGCAAAGTCCAAGGAACACTTGACCTCAAGTAACAGTCCCCCTCTCTTCGGATCTATGGATAATTATCACCAATAATTACGGGATGATCATGACCCGTAATACATGCCCATTAACGCCTTCATCATCGCAATGGTCTAGATTTAATGACGGCGACGACTGTTACAAGGGTGATCCAGTAACCGAAGATTGAGGGGACGTGGAGGAGAACGTGAGGACACGTGAGATTGTCGCCTCAGGTATAAAAAGTACTCCAACCCCTCCGGTAAGGGGGTTACGCACTCTCTAACTTACACATTCTCCTTGCTTTTTGTCATCTCCTATACGGAGGCACTAACTTGAGCGTCGGAGTGGGTTCTGCCGGACAACATCCGGCATGTTTCCATTAACGCTCATGTTAATCTCGCAGGACAGGAGCTTTTCCTCTCTCGTCGTCATCCCGATGGATTGGACTCTGGTGACGGGTCATCGACGTCGATTCCTTTCGGAACAAGTTTGGCGCCGTCTATGGAAAACCAGTAAAACACCAAAAGGAGCACCGATGGCAGAGCCGACGGGACAATCTATCGTCGTGACGAAAGAGGAACTGGATCGAAGTTGCGACCCCACAATCTCCTTTAGTCCATAGGATCTGGAGGACATAGAAGCCCCCCACGAGGATGCCCTAGTAATTCTTACGCGTGTCGGAAATTATGAGGTCAAGCTGGTTTTCGTGGATACAGGTAGTTCTATGAACATCATGTATAAGGCTGCTCTGGACAAGATGCAGGTTGACGAGGATGAACTGCTTTCGATTTTGACCCCGCTCGTTGGCTTTACCGGGTATCGAGTATAGCCGATAGGGCAAATTACCCTATCGCTGTCGTTGGGCAGTGGCATTCTGGAGAGGACTAGGAGGACTTCCTTCCTGGTCGTGGATGCTCCCTCATCCTACAATTCCATCTTGGGATGCCCGACGCTCAGTACATTCCAGGCGGTGGTCTCAGTCTACCACCAGAAAGTCAAGTTTCCGGTAGGCGACCAAGTGCATAAGTCAAGGGCTACCAGTTAGTGTCTCGCTGATGCTATAGCGGGGAAGTCAGATCGGAGTCCGTTAAGTACCTGAAGTCCTATGAAGCCCTGCAAATTGACCTCGCCGACCCACGAGAGAATGAAGGGCCTAAAGAAGAACGGAGGGAAGTCGGGAGCGAGGAGGTCCAGATTCACCCTCAACAGAGGGAGGGAGTTACGAGGATCGCGACCAACCTTGCACCGGAGCTGAGAAGCCGTCTTATAGACTGCCTGCAAAGCCATCGAGATGTCTTCACCTTGGCTGCCGAAGAAATCAAAGGGGTCCCTCTGGCTCTAGCCATGCATCACTTGCATGTCATCCCTAGAGCCTGACCGGTGAAGCAGAGGCGGAGACACTTTGCACCAGAACAGGACAAGACTATCAGAGATGAAGTCAACAAGCTGCTAAAGGCCGGACACATAAGAGAAGTTCAATTCCCGCCCTAGTTAGCTAATGTAGTCTTTGTCCCTAAGCTAGGGGTAAATGGCGGGTCTGTATTGACTTCCGCGATTTGAACAAGGCCTGCCCCAAAGACTGTTACCCCTTGCCTCGAATAGATCGGTTAGTAGACTCTACGACCGATTTTGAGTTCATTTCAATGTTGGATGCTTATCAAGGCTACCATCAAGTTCCGCTCGCTCCTGAAGACCAGGAGAAAGTCAGCTTTATGATAGCCGACGACACGTATTGCTATAATGTCATGCCTTTTGGATTGCGCAATGCTGGGGCAACTTACCAGGGGATGATAGACAAAGTCTTTAGGCATCAGATCAGGAGAAACATAGAAGTGTACATGGACGACATCCTGGTCAAGACTGATAAGGGAAAGGACATGATCGCCGACTTAGAAGAGACATTCGCCACCCTGAGGGCCAACCAGCTGAAGTTGAACCTTGTCAAGTGTCTATTCAGGGTGAAGAGCGGTCGTTTCTTGGGATACATGGTGACGGAGAGGGGGATCGAGGCTAGTTCAGAAAAAGTAAAGGATATTCTGGATATGCCTTCCCCTCGCAACTTCAAGGAAGTGCAACAGCTGAATGGTAGAATCACGACCCTATCCAAGTTCATCTCCAAGTCTGCATATAGGACCCTGTCATTCTTCAAGATTCTGAGAAAAGCAGCCAAGTTCGATTGGGATGACCAGTGTGTGAAGGCACTCACTGACCTGAAGGCCTATCTCGCCGAACTCCCCATCCTCTACAAGCCAGTAGAAGGGGAGACCTTATTCGTCTACTTGTCTGCAGCAGAACAAGCGATAGGCTCAGCACTCGTCCGAGAAGAAGGCATGGTGCAATACCCCATATACTTCTCCGGACATCTCCTGAAAGATGCTGAGACGCGATACACTATGATGGAGAAGCTGGCCTATGCCGTGGTCTTAATGGCCCGGAGGTTAAGACAGTATTTCTTAGCGCATCCTATCGTGGTTCTCACCAACAGTCTGCACACACGGGTCCTCACCAATCCTGAAGCTTCAGGTCAGTTAATCAAATGGACTACAGAGTTGAGCGAATACGGTATTGAGTACCAGCCTCGTACCGCTATCAAGGCACAAGCTCTCTCAGATTTCATGCTGGAGACAGTCCCAGAGCCCGAGGCCGAAGGAGTCTGGAAGGTCTATGTAGATGGGTCTTTCAACAACTAACACAATGGAGTCGGGGTGTTAATGGTCTCCCCCCGGGGGGCACGTTACATTTATCCATCCGGCTCCACTTCAAAGCTACCAACAATGAAGTCGAATACGAGTCGATCCTAGCGGGCCTGCAAGTAGCCAAGCACATGGAGTCGAGGTCTTAAAATGACTTTTGGAGTATTAACATTTCGAAAAACTGAGTATTTGAAAGACATATTTTGAAATGATAGCATAGTTTTCAAAAAAACATGAGTGATAGTGATTTTTGTAAAGCACAAAAAAACATAGTGATTATTTGAAAACATAGTATTTTTAAACTTGTTCTTTTAATTTGAACTCCCCCTAAACCTGACACAGTCCTAGGAGGCTTGTTGACCACAAGTTAATCCTCCTCTGAATCTTAGAGTTTGATTCAAATAGAAAGAACTTCAACAAAAAAATGCTACTTTTGAAGACTATTTTGTTTTAATGATTTGAAAAGCAATTTCTTTATTTTCTCCCTCCTTTTGAAAATGGTAAAGAATTGCAACAGGGAGATTCTATATTTAAAATGATTTTGAACAATACCAGAGGAGACACAAGTACAGGAGAAATTTTGAAAAATACTTAAGCTAAATATATATATATATATATATATATATATATATATATATATATATATATATAAATATCAAAAGCCAGGACTGTAGACATTTTTCTAAGTGAAAATGAAAAAGAGTTCTGAGTAAACCCCGAGCTGACTTTTTGCGAGATTTATTTTAAAAAAAATTGATTGTCCAAAGGAATTTCTTTGTATAGAAATGTTTGCAGAAATTAAGTAATTCTTAGGTAGATGAGCAAACGAAACCTAAGGTGAGCAATTTTAAGTATACTGATCTGAAACATTAAATCTTAGTCCAAGAAGTTAAAATGATTTTTGAAGATTTTGAAATTAATTAGAAATTTAACTTTGAATTTTAATATTTGTTAAGTTGAATTTTGAGAATAATTAAGTTGAATTTTGAGAATAATTAAGTTGAATTTTGAAATTTGAAATCAATTCAGTTTGTAAGGTTGGTTGGGTTGGACTAAACTTTTAGGTCCTAAGCATCTCACTCATTTCTAAGTGACAAAACAGGATATCCTTAACTGTTTTGTGAGATGCATTAATTTTTATCTTCGAATTAGTGTTAAATCTAAGATTTACTTAAAATTTGTGTTAGATTCAAATCTGACAATAGTAAAGTGAATTTGATTTTCTATAATTGGCTTCCAGGTCTTGGCGAGGCACTAAGCCTTCTTTGGTCGTAGCCTTATTGGATCATCAACTCTTTCCTTGACAAAACCTTTTATAGAAAATTCATTTTCAAGTTACTTCTTGAAAGATTTTGGTCTAACTAGCTTGGGTCTTGGATCGGTAGCTTCGGCTAGTTCCACCAGACTAAACAGACCAAGTAGGACATACTTGACCTTATTAGAAATGTTTCCCTAACATACTATCATCTCACCTCCTCCCAATACTAGGTTTTCAAGTTTTAAATAACTCTTTAGTCCTTAAACTAACTATTTATGAATAGCCAAAAAAAACTTCAAGTAAAGTCATAGTGAGGAGAAATTTCTGGATTTTCTAAGTTAGCAAGATTATTAATTAATTTTTCTAGTATATCAAATTTAATTTTCCAAGTCTCATTTTCTTGTTTTAACTTTCTGAAGTTTGAATTAATTAATTTGCATGAATTAATTATGTTATTTAAGCATGCATCCATATCTAAATTTGACCGAGAGAGATTAAGTAAACTATCAATATTCATGGTAAAAAGTGGATTTTCATATAAATTAAAGTTACCCATATTGATAGGTTGTCCTGGATCTTTGGCTCTTCTATCCTTGCATTCATCTTTGTAATACCCAAACTCCTGGCACATGAAGCATTGGATGCGACTTTTGCCCTTTCGTGCTTTTGGAACTGGTTCCTTTGTCGCCGTTGATGGTGTCGTTCGTATCTTACGAGTAGGACACTTTCTTTTGTAGTGCCCTCTCTCCCTGCATGTGTAACAAATTACATGATTTTTCAAATTTGAATTTACAAATTTACCTTTTGATTCCTTATTGGGAATCTCCCCCTTGATTATTGCCGTCTCAGATCTAGACTCATCTTCTGATTACGTGTCTGAGTCGGACTCGGGTACTGGTTGAAGCTCCTCCTTTAGTGGTTCTTTTGGAGTTTTCCCTGTAATAGAATTTACACCTTCCTCGACCATTACAGTATCTGTTTGATTATTTAATTCTAATTTTGAAAAGAATTTAAAATCGGTTACCATCTCAGTCAATTCGTCGTCTGATTTTGGTTCAATTTCAGGTTCAGACTCTGACTCGGTTGTCTGTGCTTGGACCGAGAGTGCAAGATAACTTACCTGATCTTCTTCTTCATCTGAGATCTCTTGATGAAGGTTGATCAATTTTTCCCAAATCTCTCTAGCACATCTGAATGGACCTACTAGTTCAAGTTGCTCCTTGGTTAGGTCACATTGTAGGATTGCAGTTGCCCTCGCATCGATCTCGATTTGGTTGAGGGTTTGTTCATCCAGTTTATCCCACTCGATTGATAACTCATCTTCTACGGGAAAAGAGAATCCCGTTTGGATGATCCACCATAGATCTAGATGGGCCTTTAGGTGGGATTCCATTAGACCCTTCCAGGTTCTGAAGTTCTTGCCAGAGAATAAAGGCAGACGAACACTGTTCCATTCTTAATTGGCCATTAAGGATAAATCTTGCACACAACAAGAAAAACTAGAAATGTACCAAGACTTGGTCTTGGATTAGTAGTGCGGGAGAAGAGAAAAAATAGCCCAAAATAAATATTACACGAATTTCAAGGCAGAATAATAAAAATAATAATAAAAAGTTTGTTACAAATTTTTAGAAAATGTTACTTTTGTTAATTCTGAAAAAAATAAGAATTCAATGTTGTGACAAAAATTTTCTCGAATTAAGGTAGCACGAATTTCGAAAAAAATATTAAAATAATGGTAAAAAAATTTATGATAAATTTTCAAAAATTGATTGTTTTATCAATTCTGACTTATGGTGAAAAAATGACAATTCAAAATTGAAATAGGCAAAAAAGATATTATTTATTTGAAATGCAAGGCGAAAAAGATCGAGTGGTGTTGCACCAACCTCGATTAACGAAAAAGAAAAGAAATAAAATGAAAACATTTCGTAAATCCGAAAAACTCCCAAATTGGTGGTTGCACCAAATTTGAGCTACCCCGCTCTGATACCACTTGTTGGATCGAGAAGACACGATAGAGGGGGGGTGAATATCATGAAAGCATTTCGGATTAGAAAAGAGAATGCGCAGCGGAAATTTAACTCAAAACACATGGAACACAAGTATTTTTACTTGGTTCGGAGTCGCGGTCGGCTCCTACTCCAAGGCCCACGGTCCTTGACCGTTTACTGCGGGCAATTCTATATTAGCGCAAAAAGGTTACAGAAATTATTACAATATGAGTGCAGTAACTAAACAAATGTACTCTTTGTTACCGATGCCTGGTATGGATCGTACTTTGGAGCGGAGGGTCGTCGTCGGCGCTAGAATGTCGAGAACGGAGTTTGCTGGAGCAGAGTGCTTGAACGAAGAGAGTAGAGGCGTTGGAAAAAGTGTTGTCGAAACCTTAGGGGTCGAGCCCCTTTTATACTGCTCCTGGGGGCGCCCTGGACGCTGGGGGCGCCTGACACGTGCCTACGGATCCGAGAAACCTCATCCGCAGCTCGGTCAGCGCTTATCCCTCCAGAATTGGCCTCGGAGCTGATGGGGGCGCCCGGGACACTGGGGGCGCCCCGGTTGACTTGGTCTGCTTGGCTTCGCGGCTGATTTCGCTTCGATCACTGGTTGGCTTGGACCCAGGGCGCCCGGGACCATGAGGGCTCCTGTCCCAGTAAGCTTCCGAAGTGATTCTTGCTTAGTTGTTCGTTTGGCTTTGACCTTGGGCACCCGGGACCTCCCGGGCGCCTAGCCCAGCTGCTGCCCCTCTCCTTTGAGGCGTTCTGAGCTGTAGAAACTCATTCCTTTGGTCCCTGCATCCAAGGTTAGTTCCACAACAAACAAGGCAAGAATGTTAGTTAGTTTTTCACAGCCGTAGTTGTCTTGGTTCTGACTTCGGGTCTCCCAAATGGAACCCTAGGTCGAACCGACGCCTACTGTTCCCTCGACGGGGAACGCGTCCTCACCTACTCCTCTCAGGAGAGTTTACCTTTTGCCAACCGGCTCATCCGGTTGGACTTTTGCCCAACAGTACTTCGCCAGGTGCCTAACAGCCCTTCGCTAGGTGCCTAGCAGTCCTTTGCCAGGTCTTCAACGCCTAGCAGTCCTTCGCTAGGTGCCAAGCAGCCCTTCGCTAGGTGCCAAGCAGCCCTTCGCCAGGTCTTAGGGTTTCGATGCCTAGCATCCCTTCGCTAGGTGCCCAACAGTCCTTCGCCAGGTCTTAGGGTTTCGATGCCTAGCAGCCCTTCGCTAGGTCTTCGGTGCCTAGCAGCCCTTCGCTAGGTCTTCGGTGCCTAGCTGCCCTTCGCCAGGACTTCTTGCCTAGTGTACCTAGGACTTTTCGTGCACACTTAAGTAACATCGTTAGAGCACAAATAGTACTTAACTTTGAATCCTTTGTCAATATCAAAACAAGGTTCGATATGGTGCTTCCTGCACCAACACATTGCTCTTTACCAAGAATCTGCATCCCCGTCTTGGAGGGCCTCGTCATAGGTCCAGGGATCCGGTTCATTTTTACCAGGGACCAAGTCCGAAGACTCTCCCAAAAATATGAACCTTTCAGGCTGTCTCACAACTCTCCCACTGCGACGAGGTACTACCTGTGTATCCTCAGTGACACGTGGTGCAGTGACTTGTGATGTGTCCTCTTGTACAATTGGTCCTAAGGTCGGAACGTCCCCCCTTAACTCTTCAAGCACTAGCCTACTCTTTAGCTTATGGTTCATCACATAGTCTTCTTCCAAGAATCTGGCATTTATGCTAACAATTACCTTCTGATCCTTAGGACTATAGAACAGGCCACCCTTCGTTCCTCTAGGATAGCCTACGAACAGACGTACCTCCGTACGAGATTTCAACTTATCAGTATCTCCCTTCAGTACATGTGTTGGACTACCCCAAATCCGAACATGTCCTAGACTGGGCTTGCGCCCAGTCCACAGTTCTGTGGGAGTATGAGGGACTAACTTAGATGGAACCAAGTTCAATATGTACGCCGCCGTTTCCAGAGCATATCCCCAGAACGAATCAGGTAAGTCTGAATAGCTCATCATTGACCTAACCAGTCCCATAAGAGTCATATTCCTTCTTTCTGCAACTCTGTTCTGTTGGGGTGTACCAGGTGCAGTTAGCTGGGACTGAATCCCAGCTTCTGATAAATAGGTCCTAAACTCTCCAAAGAGGAACTCGCCACCACGATCTGATCGTAGTGTCTTGATACTCTTACCTCGATGTTTCTCCACATCAGCCTTGAATTCTTTGAACTTATCAAAGCATTCAGACTTGCGGCGCATCAGGTAAATGCACCCATACCTTGAATAATCGCCAATGAAAGGGACGAAATATTCAAAGCCACCTCTAGCCTGGATTGACATAGGGTCACACAAATCAGAATGAATCAGTTCTAGCACATCTTTGGCCCTATACCCCTTAGCCTTAAAAGGTCTCTTGGTCATCTTACCTTCCAAGCAAGACTCACAGGTCGGGAGATCCTCCACCACCAATGAACCCAGGGGCCAATCGGCTATCAATCTCTGAATCCTACTAAGGTTAATATGACCAAGCCTAAGGTGCCAAAGATATGTTTGATTCATCTTAGAAGGTTCTTTTCTCTTATTTGAGTTAGATGATGAGCTATTTACTTCGGTATGCATCATGGGAGGTTTTGGTTCTAGAGTATACAGATTGCCGACCATTGTACCCGAACAGATAATCTCTCTGTTTCTCTTAATAACAACTTTATTATCAAAAGTAATAGAATATCCATCCTTAAACAACTTAGAAACTGAAATTAGATTCTTTCTAAATGAAGGTACATAAAGGCAATCTCTCAGAACTAACACTTTATTTCTCTCAAAAGATAAATAAAAGACTCCCATTGTAACTGCTGCTACTCTTGTAGCATCGCCCATGTAGACCACGATTTTTTCATCCGCTAGCCGTCGGGTTTCCTGGAGCCCCTGCAGAGTATTACAGACATGGTCAGTGGCTGCTGTATCTACGCACCAGGTATTGGTAGATAGCACCGCTAAACATGTTTCAACGACTAAGGTTGAAGAAATACCTTTGCTTTGACGACAGGGACAGTCCACCTTCCAGTGCCCAGTTTGCTTGCACGTGAAGCACTTGCCTTTCGGCTTCTTCACGCCAGTCCGGGGTACTTGCGATGCTCCTGCCTTCTTGAACCCTCCTCGTTTCTTCTTCTTCCTACCTTTCGGTTCAGAAGAAGAAACTCTTTGAGTCACTAAGGCCTGTGAGTTCTGATGAAAGAGAGTCTCTGCCGCCTGGAGTTCTCCTAACTGTTCACCCAACGTATAATTCCTTTTGTTCATATTATAGTTTAGCCTGAACTGTTCAAAACTCCTTGGCAGAGACTGGAATATAATATCGACCTGGGATTCCTCGTTAATTTCAGCTCCCAGTACCTCAATCTCATTGAGGTGAGCCATCATCTTTAGGACATGATCCCTTACGGGTGTCCCTTCAACCATAGTGGTTGACATCAGACTTTTCATCGTGTTTTACCTAGCAGCTCGACCTTGGTGCCCGAAGAGGTTTTTGAGGTTCAGCATCAAGTCACTAACAGTGGGCATGGCCTGATGCTGATGTTGCAGCACATTCGACATAGATGCCAGAATGTAGCACCGCGCCATCTCATCTGCCTTCTTCCACTTCTTGTAACGCTCCCTCAACTCTTCACCAGAGTCTTCGCTAGGCTTTTCCAGACATTCCTCGAAGAGTACGAATTTGTACTCCTCAGCAGTGAGGACAATGTCAAGATTCCTCTTCCAGTCTATGTAATTTGGTCCAGTAAGTTTATTGTCCTTGAGAATTGTTGCTAGTGGAGCAAAGGCCATTATGAACCTGAGAATCACAACATACACTACTTTAGAAATCGAAAATAAATTGATTCCTCACAACAATTAATTTTTGAAATCAACCAACACCCTTATACACCGAGAAATTTGTATGCCACGATGGTGTGGACGTATATGAATCCCTGCATTCGTAAGAGGAGGTTTTACCCATCGATCTTACTATCTTGTCAACCTAACTTTTTGACAAGTAAGATCAATAGTTGGTTTCCTTTGGCTCTGCAAAATAATAGCAGTGACTCCGATGGGGAGGATACTATTATTCGCATCTAAGTGTGCATCACTACACGACACTAAGAAAATTATTTCTGATTATGTGCCTTCCGATGGGGAAGTACACACGCTCTTCAATAATTTTTTATAGTCTTTTTCGACTCAGTGATCCGCAGAACAAGTCCACCCGATGGGGAGGAAGGCACTCAGACCCGACGCGCAGACTTGTTCGCATCACTTATCGAATTGTAATGGAAGCCGTGGGACCCTTAGGGTCCCTCTCCCACTTAGTAATTTATCTCGAGGAATTTTGTAGCACAATTACACAACCAAGCACATAACCAATAACATGAAAATAAAATAATGAAAATCCTAGATTTTCCAACTTTCATGGCCCCTTGGTCTCTAATGTGTCTCCAGTCGTGTCGTCACTTCATCCGCTCCTCCCTTCCTTCTGCACATGCTACCTTGAGGGATCTCCAAGCCGAAATGAAAAACTAATTATTTACATCATTGATCCTATACTCCACGAAGTAGTGTACATGAAATCTAGATCAACTATAAATAAAAAAACTCGGCTAAACATGTGCCGTATTTAATTACAAAAATTAAATACCTAGCCTCGTCAACCCTGAGGATTAATTAATTACAAAAATTGCAAATTCAATCACACAAACCATATTTGGCCATGAAGTTAGAATCTCGTGCCTGCAACATAAAGTTAGCCTACGCACATCCACGCATCATCCAGCAAAATAACAAGTAAGATAAATGCAAAAATTAACCAATCCTAAACACACAAAGCCAGAAACCTCGCTTTGATACCAATTGTAGGGTATGGCTTGGTGGGTTTCCTTAGCGAATACCTGATCGATCCGAGAGACCTCTCCACGCTTACAGATTAAAAATTAATCCGAGTGGAGACCCATCTCCCATTGACCTGCTCGTGCCGTATCGAACAATCCAAATTACAACTTAGCCAATTTCCAAAATCGGCCTTGTAATTTGCTCGACCGTTCGATCGTGGAAAAGGCGACAAGTTGATCGTCGGTTTTTACGTTTATGGTCGGGGTCCAGTTAAGAATTTATTCATCATATTTCGAGATCAAAATAATAAATTCTCAAACATAAAATAATGAGGCATATGACCATGACACAAAAACGACATAAGGAAATACAAAGGAGCATAGGAAGAGATATACCTTCCCGATCACCTCGCGGTCTTCTACCTTATGCCCCTCCCTTCGCGGACGTCGTGTGGGTGACGATCTACCATGATCGGAGATCACCAAGACCTCCAAAAGAGCTCTTCTTCTCACCTTGGACGAAAAAGGAAAAACCCCCAACCTAGGGTTTCCTTTGCCACCGGCACCTTCTTCCTCTTCCCTTGCGCCGCTGACCACCGGAGCTGCTCCAAGCCCTCCGGTTCGACAGCAGACCTAGAGAGGAAGGAGAAGGAGATGAAGAAGGCGCAAACCGCCTCTCCCTCAACCTTGCACCGCCGCCGCAAGGAGACCTTGCGCCGCCTTCTTCCAGCCGCCGGCCACCTCTCCAACCACGGAAAGCACCACAAAAGGTAGAGGACTCCTCTACCTTGTCTCTGTGATCCCCAGCCGAAGTATCAAGGAGAGGGAAAGAAGAACCGAGAGGCAAAACCCCTCTTCTTCTTTGTTGTGCCGGCCGAACCCTAGGAGAGAAGGAAGAGAGAGATTAGGAGAGAGGCTTAGGGTGTTAACTCTTGGATTAGGCTTGGTTTCTTGATCTCATAGGGTATTTATAGGGCTAAGGTAGGGACCAAGAGGAGGAGTTGGTTCTTGGCCCACTAATGGATCCAAACCTGATCCATTAATTAAGATCTTACAGAAGGGACTGAAGCAGGGACCAAGGCCTGCTCGTTAGCCTACTCCCACTTCAGGAGCCGGTTGATAGCTCGGGAGAGCATGATGTCATCTGCAGAATAATGGCAAAAGGGTATCAGTTATAATTAACAAGGATACTTACAAGGCCAAACAGAGCTTACGGAGATTTGGGCTAAGACTTGTGACTTTCGGGCTGAGATCGGCCAAGTAAAGAAGTTCTTCGTGTAACGACCCGGAACATTCTCTTAATATTTTCTTTAAAATATTAAGCATGTCTAGATAATTTTCCGAAGGATCTAGAAATATCAGTACGAACCTTAGCCTAGAAACCCAAGGTTCTCTCATTTAAATTGAGAGAAACTAAGTACTAAGGGGCCTTATAGGGGCTTCTAGTGCCATTATCATGGGTGGTTTTAAGTAGAATTTAATATAAAAATAGATGGATTGTAATGAAAAATATTAACATAATTATGGGGGAATTTTTAAGGAATTTTCAAAAATAATAGAAAATAAATTAAAAAGAAAATAGAAAATTAGTGCATGCACCAAGGATTGAACCTTGGACCTAATCTACAACCATGCATGCACTAACCAATTCACCTAGCAAGGGAGTGCTATGAGGGAATGAAGTGGATATTAGTTAAGGTGTAGGAAATGAAGAGTCATCAAGGGAAGAGACACCATGACTCTTCATTTACCCCTTTTCAAAATGATATAAATAGGGAAAGGAAATTACAACTTCCCTCTCTTCTTCATTCCTTCTTCCTCCTTGCTTTGGCCGAAAATTCAAGGTGCTCTCCCCCTTGAGAAAAGTTCCACCAAGGACTCTATTTGGAAGATCTAAGGCCCCCCCTACAAGGATACAAGGACTAAGGAGAATTTAGAGACAAGGAGGTTCTCTTGTTATCTTTTATCCAAAGTTGTAAGCAAGATCAAGGAAGGTAAATCCCTCTCACCTGTGGTATGATAGCTTTCAAAGTTATATGTCATGATCTAAGTCTTATTGGCATGATATGTTGGGAAAGAAAAAAAAGGGAAAACCCATGGAAAGGGCATGAAGGTTTCGGCCAAGACACATCTTGGGCTAGAAATCATGTTAAAGACTTGATTTATATTTGCAAATGGTTACATATGACAGGTGAAGTATAAAAGCATGATGTTTGAAGTTTTAGGGCACCCTAAGAACCCCTTAGGGTTTCGGCCACTTTCAAGATTAGACATAGGTTTAATCTTCAATTCTCCAAGCATGCTTAGTATGTCTTGTTATGATATAGTATGGATGAAAGTAGTGATTTGTATAACTTTTCTATGAGTTTATTACTCTTATAGGTTTCGACCAAGTCCTGGACTAGGGCTAAGGCTTAATGTTAAATCCAATCAAGGGCTAAATTGGTCTTCCATGGTATGATATGCAAGGTATAGGATGTTAATCTTAACCTAGGAAAATTTTCTATGAATTTAGACCTCCTTCAAGTTTTGGCCAAGACCCCAAACTTAGGGTTTGGTTTGGGTTTGGGTCTCAAGAATGTATGTTATAAGTTACCATGATGCTAGTGCATTTTTAAGCATGATGTAAGGGCCTCCATGTGACTAAAATCCTAGTTTATGTGTTATATAACATGACTTTGTATGGTTGATGTTAGGTTATGTTTTAATCATGAATATTTAGATCATATGCCATGAATACATGTAATTGATGTAGAAGTAGGTTATGATAAATATGATGATGCATGAATATTGATAAATGCTTATAATGGATTTATAAATCATGATGATATATATATACATGTTTTATGATGAATGCTATGAACCCTAGTAGTAGGTGTTAGGTTTATATGTAACTTATCATCCATGTCTTATGATGAATACTAGGATTATGTACGCTAGATGAAATGTATCTTGTATGAGGTGTATGTTTATTATGTATCATGATTGTGCAAGCTTGATGAACCCGGATAAGGTTATGACTAGAACCATGATTATGCATGTATGTCCTATTATGTGAATAAAGAATGATAAGTATGAATGAAGTTGATGGTTATGCCTTAAGTATGTATGATAAGTATGAATGATAAGTATGAATGATGAAGGCATAACGATGATATGAAATAAGTATGAATGACAAGTATGAATGATGAAGCATGTATGTTTATTTTTATGTATAAGGCTTGTACCGGACCGAAGTAAGGGTCCAAGGGATGGGCACCTTAAGAACGCCCCGGTTCTGGACTACCGACTATGCTGTCCACGGTTCTGGCACTACCGAAGCTGTGCAACAGGGATGGGCACCTTAAGAACGCCCCGGTTCTAGGACTACTGACTATGTTGTCCTTACCCTAATAGGTTGAGGCTAGCTACCTCATATTTACTTAGGGATGCGCGCTTATGATGTATGTATGTGGTACAAGCCGGGGACCCCAATGAAGTTATGTTTATGTTAAGCATTTAAAAGTATGATTTCAAAACTAAGCATCTTATGTAGTAAATGCATTAGACTCATTCATACATCCATATTATGCATCGCGCCAAGGTAAGTATATTTTATGTTGTGTTTATGCTCATATTTTATGTCATGTATAAGTATGCCTCATGTTCATGTATGCTAAGAATTATGTCATGTATGAGTATGCATTATGTTCATGTATGCTAGGAATTATGTCATGTATGAGTATGCATTATGTTCATGTATGCTAAGAATTATGTCATGTATAAGTATGCATTATGTTCATGTATGAGTATGCATTATGTTCATGTATGCTAAGAATTATGCCATGTATAAGTATGTTTCACGTTCATGTAGGTATGCTTTATGTCATGTATACGTTGCTTGATATATTAAGTCATGTTCATGTATGTTCATTTATGCCAAGTATGACTATGCTTATGTTTATGCTCGAAGTTATGTTATGTCAGATGTTTGATATGTTTATGTTGAAACAACGTATGATTTTAGTGAGTAGGAAAGAGATTTTACTAAGCCTATGTGCTTATAGTTTTATTTTCCTTGTACCGCAGATCAACCAAGAAGCTATTAAGGGAAGCCGCAGGAGAGGCAGAAGCATGTGTGTGTGGCAGTGACTTGGCAAAAGATTTTATATTCATACATAATGCATGTCTTGGGTGTGGGAATGTTCTTAAATTTTATGCTATGTTTTATGGTTATGACTAATGGGTGACTTAAGACTCATGATGCTACATTTATGGATAAGTACATGCTACCTATGAAATGATGAATAAGTTATGGAACGGTTAAGTTATGATGCTATGCATATGAGTTTATGAATGACAAGTTTAGGCACGTATAGATATATCATGTATTAGTTGTATGGTTAAGAGCATGTTTAGAAAAAAAATGATGATTCCGCTGCATTAAGATATTGTTTAAGTACATGTATGTTTAGCGTAATGCCACCTCTCTCGCCACACCACGAGGTGTGGGAAAAAGGCGGGCGTTACACTTCGCACTGCACTAGCTGAAGGCCGTGGAACTCCATCCCTGCCAGGATACTCCTAGCCCTCTGGTATCCTGCGTCCTATTGGAAGTCGTCGAGGTCCGGGATGGACGACAGGCTCTCCGTCCAGCGGATAGGGCTGAAGGGACGCTCAAGGAGGTGGATAAAGAAGAAACATTCCTTCCATCTCTTGTGGGAGGAAGGGAGATCCCCTAAGAACCTATGGTCGGTACGGGCTGTAAAGCTGAACACCCCCCGCGAGCCAACCGGAATGAAGAAAAAAATGGAAGAAGGGGGGGGGGGGAGGTTAAGAGGATGTTGAAAAGTTTGGAAAGGACAAACATCCCGCCCATCTGGGCAAAGACGTTTGGAGCCAGTTGGTGAAGGGGGATGTCAAAATAGGTGGTGGCATTCATGAAAAAGGGAGGAATCGGGAAGCGAAGCCCTAATTCTATCTGCCTCAACATCAAAAAACCCGCAGGAGGCTATACGGGTGATTGACCTAGGGCTGGAACTCTCGCCTCCCAGTCCTCCGGGATACCATACCTTTGGTAGGCTGCCTGAAGGGACTCTTACCTGACCCTAGAGGAGATGGTATCATACTACTTCGGGTGATAGGTGGGTTCCCCCGACGAATCTTTGCCCTCGTCGCGAGTCTTCTTCCTCTTCGCTACTGGACCCATGGGGGTGAAGGAAAAGAGAAAACAGAAGGAGACTTACTCTTGGGATGCGGCAGCGAGACGGACAGCAGGTAGATGAAGATGTTTGAAAATAGATTAGGCAAGAAGGTAAAAGGGTGTCGTTGCACCCACTTTTATAGGGAGAAGTCGCCCACCTGTGAGCAATAAGGAGGCAGCACGTCACGGGGACTAATGGGGCATCCCGAGGAGCCACCATCCTTTATTGTCGTCGCCTCGTATGGCCCGCGGTGTGGATCAGTGGGAGATCTCCGCACAGAGAATGACGGAGCACATGGCAAGACAACATTCGCCAGATGACCTTGTCGCCATTAAGAGATCTCATGCGCTTTTAAAAAAGCTATGGACAGCTATCAGGGCATTGTCTCGAGGCTCGTAGAGAGGCGGGACGCATTCGAAGAGCTGCCTGGGGCCTAACGATGCATGGTCTGATTCCTCGGACTCGACAAGCTGTTATGGAAGTAGTAAAAGATATATGGACCACCATGACATAGTTTCTTCGCTACACCACTAGTCTAATCAGTCAACAACACCTCCTTCAATTATACTTGAAGGGAGGGACTTGTGATGGAGTTGAGCATCCCGTGGCTGACACGTGGACTGAAGAAGCTATGTAACAAGATCTACCGAGTCTGGACGACTCTCTTTACGTGGCGCTTGAGGCCCCCTTAGGAAGGTGGATTCCCGAGAATACCATGAGCAGGCATACTCTGGAGACCAATCCGGGAAGACACACGCCTGAGATCACCTCGGGAGGTTGGGTCCCCGAAATCACCTCGGGAATGTAAACGCCCGGGACACCCCAGATCAAAAGACCCCGAGATCACCTCAGGGTAACGGAGTCCAAGGAGCACTTGATCTCAAGTAACGGTCCACCTCTCTTCGGATCTATGTATAATCATCACCAATAATTACGGGATAATCATGACCCGTAATACACGACCATTAACGCCTTCATCATCATAACGGTCTAGATTTAATGGCGGCGACAACCGTTACAAGGGTGATCCAGTAATCGAAGATTGAGGAGACGTGGTGGAGAACGTGGGGACGCGTGAGACTGCCGCCTCAGGTATAAAAAGTACTTCAACCCCTCCGGTAAGGGGGATTACACACTCTTTAACTTACATATTCTCCTTGCTTTCTGTCATCTCCTATACGGAGACACTGACTTGAGCGTCGGAATGGGCTCCGCCGGACAACCTCCAACGTGTTCCCATTACTGCTCGTGTTAATCTCGTAGGATAGGAGCTTTTCCTCTCTCATTGTTATCTTGGTGGATTAGACTCTGGTGATGAATCGTTGACGTCAATTTCTTCCTGAACAATATATTTTCTTATGCACGAATAAATACAGAAGAATTTAACATGATAATGAGAGATGGTGAACTATTCTATTTCCTAACTCCCTGAAAAAAAAAATTCATGTATATCGTTTCTGACACGTTCACTTATTTGTGCTTTGACTTGATTGTTATTTTATTATATTTTAGTTTTGCTTCTTCTATTATTTTATCATATAAATTTTGTTATATATAAAGAAAATGATATATAAATAAATAAATTTGATGAATGATTTACTGTTTTTAGTCGAACAACGTAACAAAATTTTCAAAAATTATCAAATCACGTAAGTAAATTTTAAAATAATCAAATCATATATCTATTTTCTATTTTACCCTTAAACAATTGACTAGTAAAAAACAGTCAATTGATTTTCAAATAGTTGACTATTTTTTTTTACCAGTTCAATCGATTTATCTCTATCTAAAATTTTAAAATTTCAAACAAATCAGTCATCTGATAATAAAAAATAGTCAACTGATATGATTTTTTTATCTAAGTTAATTTTAGACAAAACTAGTTGATAAATTAAGCAATCTCGAATTGACATAAAACTAATTCTTTTGTATTCGGCTAGTTTTTCTGATTATATCTATGCCATCAAATATCAATATAACTCGATATATTAAGAACAATGATTTTTTAAATATAAATATATTCGAAAAAAATTTAATTTGCATTTAAAAAATCACTGTCCTCAATATATCGAGTTAAATTGATGATGTTTAAAGACATGGATATAATCAGGAGAAGTAGATGAACATATATGAGCTAGTTTCATATCAATTCGAGGTCATTTGGTTTATCAGCCACTTTTAGGTAAAATCGACTGATACATCCTCAGATTGACATGAAACTATTTTCTATGTATTCTGCTACTTCTCCTGATTATATCTACACCCTCAAATATCAATTTGGCCCAATATATTAAAAACAGTGAATTTTTTAACACGAATATATTCAAAAAATTTAATTCTATAAGTACTCTGGGATAATTTTGATGTGATCAATCAAGTCAAGTTTGGTTCTGTTACGTTTTGATGCTCTAAGTATGCAAGAACATAGGAGTGCAAGAAGTCGAGTGGAAGACGCAACGAGCGAGAAGGACTGCATGACAAGGGAGTAGACGGGCTTGGTGCATCCGAGGGACAAAAAGCTACGGAAGAGTACACTAGTGAAGTGAGAAGAACGCGCACGATGTCTGAGAGATGAGAAGCCGGGAAGGAAGTATGCTCAAGGAGAAGGTTGGAAGCTGAGTTTGGGTGAGCTCAATTTCGAACAATCAGAAATCACCCAAAGGACTAAAGACTAGTCAACCGAGGGTTGACCAATCTCCGAGCGCTCGGAGCTAGTCTGGGCGCCCTGAGTGGTCTGCCTTATAGCAAAAAGAGCTGTTTTTAACCGTTGCGGAGTGGATTAGAGTTGACTGAACCCATACGCCCCGAGCAACTCCAGGCACCCCAAATGTGTCTTGTCAGCAACGGATAAGTTCTTTCAGGTGCTATAAATAGAACCCCTTGAGCTTAGAAAGAAAAATAACACACTCAATACTTATTTCTTTCTGTTCTCGAAACTTTCTGTGCTCTCAACGATTGTAAGAGGCTTCTCCGCCTTAACTAAAGAAAATTTTTTAGTCGAGCATTCATCGTCTTGGATTAGCAACCACTCAAGTTGCAAACCAAGTAAGTAATTGTGCCTCTTTATTTTATGCTTATTATATTTTTTGATAACTAATAGTGTGTCTTGCTAGAATAGAAAGTAAGAGAGTTACCTTTAATTTACATGGCTATTCACCCCCCCCTCTAGTCGTCACGACATGATTCTACAAATTTATGCTCAAAATATCACTTCTCTCAATATATCGAGTCAAATTAATAACGTTTGAGAGCATTGATATAATCATGAGAAGTTGACAAAAACATAAGAACTGATTTTATATCAATTCGAGGTTGTTTGGTCTATCAATCTGTTTAAGGTAAAATAGACTAATTGACCAAACATTCTTGGATTGACTTGAAACTACTTCTAATGTAATCATCTAATTCTCCTGATTATATTCTGTTGGGTTCTCTCGGCACAAAATCATAAAAACGCAGCGGAAACAAGAACCCATGAGCGATCCATGCGAAAGAAAACTCGTACAAAGCTATCTATCTAATAGATTTATCTACTATTTATACCTTTGAAGCGTGCCCTTTGGTTATCCCGCTCGTCCAAGATGCGTCGGATCTCTTGCACGTTCAAACATCCGTGCCTCTATTCGTATCCACACGGACACAATCTCTCAACTTCGAGAGAGCTACCTTAGTTGTGCTAGCAACTTGAGGTAGCTCGCAGAACACCAAGAACCTTACAATAAGGTTTCGGCCAAAAAGGGAGGAGAGGAAGAAGAGAGGAAGGGAAGGGGAAAAGCTGAGGCAAGAAGAAGACCTCATCCAAAGTTACAAAGCTCTCTTTTATAATCATCCCATAAATATGAAGAGGTTTGTGTCTCTTTGGCTTCCTTCATTATTACCAATAAAGAGCACATCTTTTAATGTGGCTCTTCATCTTTTCCCATGCAAGAAAAGAATCTTTTCATCCAATAAAGAGAGACTTTTCTCTTTCCTTCATGCAATTCCGACCGGGCCTCTCGGGCTTCCGACTTGGTCTCCCGACCAAGTCTCCCGAGTGGCGAGCTCTCGACCCAGTCTGCCGAGCTCCGACCTGTTAGTATTGTGAGAGAAGTGTCCTAAGGCAATCGTCTTATGATTATAATCATTTATTTTAATAAATGAATATTCACTATTTGAGTATATATGTTTATGTATTTGATTGGGATCTTAAACTCATTTGCTGAATGTCCGCAATATAATTCACAGCATGAGAGAATTTGTGATGAATTCACAACTAGTGATTATCTCTACATGTGCAATTGTGAAGTATTGAAATTGTCCCTAGTCGATGAATTGATAAATACGGACACTATCAATTCTGTTGAGACTAGCATGAGTTATTCTCTAATCAGCTGATTCTCACTGGCTGGTGACATTGGGATGTCAGGAGATAAACATGAATGCTAGTTAAGGGAACTAGTTCATTGGAGTGACTGGCTGTAAGACTTCATATGGTAGTCTATATATAGACATGTCAGTGAAGTTCTTACTGCAGCTTAAGTGCGATGTTCCTTTGACTTGCGGTGTTCAAGTCATCTTGGTCATGGAGATTTATACTTTGACATCTTAAGCAAGCATCTCCATGGAGGTGTGGACCCAGAATGGTTGGGTATAAGCCGAAGTGCCCGAAGATGTTTGAACAGCCTACAAAGGATTCACCACTCCTTGCGAGGAGATGTATACCCAAGGCCTATCGTCGGATTATTACTCGAAGCCTCTGGCCAGAGCATCACATGATCTGAGTATGAATATCTCAGATACATGAGAGTAATTAGAATCCGTTGGACAAGAAAGACATAACTTGGGCTAGGTGTGACGTGGTCAGCCTAGTGGGGACTGACACACATAGACCATGTCCTGAACCAAGTGGGTATAAGATGGTGAAGGGAATGAGGCACGATTCATTAAAGCTGCTGAAAGGTTTCAGAATAGTTTCTGAGGTCAACCGTTGATCTTTCGATTAATTGGGGATCATGATGTACTACTAGGTGCCACTCATGATCGTTCTATAATTGGTTAATTATAGACGACCAACATAAATCGAAAGCCTATTTAGTCACACGCACTACGAGTAATCCGAGGGATTTAAAACGAGTTGAAAATTAGATTTTCCGATCAAGAGAAATAAGTCGAATCTGAATTTATCAGAGACACACCGGAAGCTTAAAATGACTAAGTCTTTTGAAGGCTTATTGGACGAATTAAATGAGTTTAATTCGCAAGGAGACGACTTGGTTTGGCCGGCCAAAGAGGGTCCCCACCCTCTTTGGTTTGGCCGGCCATAATGAGGAGGGAAACCAAATTATTTGGTTTAAATTATAAAATAAATCAAACGCGATTTGTTTTATAAAATTATGGATAAAGAAATTTATATAAAGAAATTTATATAAAGAGATTTATTTTCATGGAAAATAAAATAAACCTTGGATTGATTTATTTTATTTTATAAAATCAATTAGGAATTGATTTTTCCATGATAAGAAAAATTTATATAATAAATTTCTTGTGAAAATTTATTCCATAATAAAAGGGGAGATGTGTTTGTTTTTATTATAAACTTAGTTATAATAAAACTTGGCATAACGGAATAATTTATAGGAAAATTTATAAGATAAATTTCTTATGAAAATTTATTCCGTTAGAAGGGAGAATTGGCGATGGAGAGGCTACTATATAAAGGAACCAAGGCAAGGCTTGAATTCCAATCAAGAGATTAAGAAGCAAGCCCTCTCTCTCTCCTTCTCTCCCTCTACCTCCTCTAGGGTCGGCGCCCTCTACCTCCTCTAGGGCCGGCGCCCTCTCCCTCCTCTAGGGCCGGCGCCCCTTCTAGTTGCCGTGAGCCACATCCACCAAGAAGGTGCCGAAGAAGAAGAAGAAGCGGGTCGCAACTCCTTCCTTCCCCGGAATTTTGATTCCGTTACTTGGTGGTTAGTTTCCATCTCTCTCTCTTGATATTCTTGTTGTGCCTTTGGAGAATCTAGTAGTTCTTGTCGGCACGAAACTCGTGGTTTTGCGAAGTCATCCCGAAGAGAACTCGGCGTGGACGTGAATAGAGGCGGAGCTTCCAAGGGACGCTACGGTTGGATCTCGTCCCTTTCTACGAGTTACGCGAGGTATTAAGTAAATTAGTTTACTTTCTGCAAAAATTTTAAATGTATGATCATGTCTCCACAACTTAAGGTTGCATGCTAGATACGTGGTTAAAATAATTTAAGAAATTATTTATGCTAAACCTTCCGCTGCACGTAATTAAATTTTAAAATTACGAACCCGTATCCATGTCAACATGCACCCGACCCCAACACGACCTAGTCTGCCGAGTGTCGACCCATTCCGCCAAGTTCCGACTCGGTCTGCCGAGCTCCGACTCGGTATGCCGAGCTCCGACTTGGTCCGTCGAGCTCCGACTCGGTCCGCCGAGCTCCGACTCGGTCCGCCGAGCTCCGACTCGGTCCGCCGAGCTCCGACTCGGTTCGCCGAGCTACGACTCGGTTCGCCGAGCTATGACTCGGTCCGCCGAGCTCCGACTCGGTTCGTCGAGCTCCGACTCGGTTCGTCGAGCTCCGACTCGGTTCGCCGAGCTCCGTCTCGGTCTCTCTCGAGTTCCCAACTCGAGTCCTCCGAACTGGCCTACCGAGTTCCCAACTCGGGCTCAGGTCTCCCGAGTTCCCAACTCGGGCTCAGATCTCCCGAGTTCCCAACTCGGGCTCAAATCTGCCGATCAACTTTCCCGAAGCATTGTGTCCTTTGTATGTGACCCAATAGGTTCTCGTGACGTTGGCAATGCGCCTAATCACTTTAGACACATAAGCAATGAGCGGCATCTAGCAATGCATCATTGCTACCCAAGTAACAAGAAAAGTCGAGATCCGACTAAACCTTCGTGACTATGATAATGTATGACCTTGTCCTTCTATCCTTGATATCTAGATTGACCAATGAGGCATAGACCGTGTTTCTTGATCCCCAAGTAGACTCACTTAAACAAAGGAGCTCAATATCTCATATTGACTCATTTGAGCATGGTCATGCGTTTCAGTAGTCCTACTCGATCAAGGGGCCCCACAGATATCACTCCCGTCATATGGGAGGGATATATCCCATCTACATCACTCACATCCCTCCGCATAATTCATTACATACCCAGTGATCGCCTTTATAGTCCACCCTGTTACGGGTGACGTTTGACGATACCAAAGTACATAACTCCTTATGTAGGGAACCGTAGTGACTTCAGGTCTAAGGACTATTCATACCAATAATCGCATGAGAAAGTCTATGACACTCATATGACAATCTATGAAACTTTCTCATGGCGGGTCATTCAGTACACATTCTCCAATGTATACCCATGTGTCAACTTGATATCACATATCCATGACTTGTGAGCTCAAGTCATCAGTTGACCTATATGCTAGTCTCCATGCATTAATATTGTCCCTGAATATTAATGCTTGACTAGAAATAATTTAGTGTAGTGTTCTCTACATTATCTCACTATCGATTCAACCAATCGATATAATGTAGATAAGAACCTACTACACAAGGACATTATTATACTTAGTCATTCGGCACAAAATACAAAGTAAGTATAATAACCAAACATGTATTTATTAATAATAGAATATGATACAAAATGCCCCTAGTCAATCATCATATAATTAGCTCTAGGGCTCCTACTAACATATTCATATTCTCAAACATTAATTTTACTCGATATAATGAAAGCAATGATTTTTTTAATATAAATGTGTTCGAAAAATCTATTACTTTATGTTAAAAAAATCACTATTCAAAATCGGTTAATGGACCAAACGACCTTGGATTAACATGAAACTAGCAAGTATGTGTTCGTCTAGTTCTTTTAATTATATCTATGCCCTCAACATCAGTTTAACCGAATATATTGAGAACATTAATTTTTTTAAACACAAATACATATTGAGAGCAGTGATTGTTTGAAAAATCCAATTCATATTTAAAAAATCATGGCTCTCAATATATTTAGTCAAATTAATATTTAAGAGCATAGATATAATTAAGAGAAGTAGACAAACACATAGAAACTAGTTTCATGTCAATCCAAGGATGTTTAGTTTATCAGCTGACTTTATCTAAAATCGGCTGATGGACCAAACGACTTTAGATTGATATAAAATTAACTCTTATATGTTTGTCTAATTCTTCTAATTATATTCATACCGTTAAACATCGATTTTACTCAATATATTGAGAGGAATGATTTTTTAATACGAATTAGATTTTTTAACACGTTCGTGTTCAAAAATTCACCGCTCTTAATATATTAGGTTAAATTGATATTTTAGAGCATCGATATAATCAGAAGAACTAGCCAAACACATGGAAACTAGTTTCATGTGATCATGTCAATCCGATGTCATTTGGTCTATTAATTGATTTTGTCCAAAATCAACTGTTCCGGAAGGAATCGACGTCGATGGCCTGTCACCGAAGTTCAACCCACGCGAATGCTGACGGGAGGGGAGGAACTCTGCGCCCTGCGAGATCAACACGAGCGTTAGGGGAACACGCCGGAGGTTGTCCGGCGGAGCCCACTCCGACGCTCAAATCAGTGCCTCGATGGAGAGGAAAAGTAGTATGCATAAAGACGTATGAGTAGCAAAGAGTGCATAACCCCCTTGCCGGAGGGGTTGGTGTACCTTTTATACCTGCGGTGGCTGACCCATGAGTCTCCATGATCATTGTCACATCCCCTCGATTGTCGATTATAGGATAACCTTTGCAACGGTCCACGCCGTCATTAAGTTCAGACCGTTGCGACAATTATGGGTTATGATGACTCCGCGATAAGGGGTGATGGTTATCCGCAGATCCGAAGAAAGGGGACCGTTACTTGAGGCGGGGTGTGGTTGGGCTTCGCTTCCCCGAGGTGAGCTCGGGGTCTTCTGGCCAGGGGGTCCTGGGCATTTCGCTTTCCCAAGGTGGTCTCGGGGACCTGGCTTCCCGAGGTGATCTCGGGAGCGCGCCCTCTGAGTTGAACTCTGGGGTGTGTCTACCCGCCCGGGGGGGGGGGGGGGGGGGGGGAGGGTCGGGGATCCCCTTCCCGAGAGGGTCTCGGGAGCTTTGGAAAGAGAGTCGTTCAGACTCGCTATACCTTGCCACACAGCTTCTTCAGCCCACATGTCAACCACGGGGTGCTCAACCCCATCACAAGTCCCTCCTTTCAAGTCTGATTGAAGGAAGTGTGCCTGACTGATTAGACTAGTGTGGTGATGAAGAAGCTATGTTATGGTGGGTCCCTGCACCTACTACTACTTCATTGGAGGCATGTTGGGTCCGAGGAATTAAAGCATTCGTCTCTCGGCCCGAGGCAATCCTTTGAAATAGTCCAACAGTCCCCGTGCGTTTTGAGGTGAGGCAAAGGTTCGTCGAGCCTGTCGTAAGGCAAAGAGATAAATGAAGTGCTAGCGCGGAACTAGGTTCGTTGAGCCTGACATAAGGCGAAGAGAAGTAGAATTGCCAAGCCTGTCGTAAGGCAGTAAGATAAATGAAGCGCTAGCGCGGAGCTAGGTTCGCTGAGCCTGACGTAAGACGAAGAGAAGTAGAATTGCCAAGCCTGTCGTAAGGCAGTGAGATAAATGAAGCGCAAGTGCGGAGCTATGTTCGCTGAGTCTATCGTAAGGCAAAGAGAAGCGCTAGCGCGGAGCTAGGATCGACAAGCCTGTCATAAGGCAATGAGATAAATGAAGCGCTAGCACGGAGCTAGGTTCGCCGAGCCTCTCGTAAGGCGAAGAGAAGCGTTAGCACGGAGCTAGGATCGCCAAGCCTCTCGTAAGGCAGTGAGATAAATGAAGTGCTAGCGCGGAGCTAGATTCGTCGAGTCTGTCTTAAGGCGAAGAGAAACGCTAGCGCGGAGCTAGGATCGCCGAGCCTGTCATAAGGCGAAGAGAAGTGCTAGCGCAGAGCTAGGTTCACCGAGCCTGTCGTAAGGCAGTGAGATAAATGAAACGCTAGCGCGGAGCTAGGTTCGCCAACCCTGTCGTAAGGTGAAGAGAAGTAGAATTGCCAAGCCTGTCGTAAGACAGTGAGATAAATGAAACACTATCGCGGAGCTATGTTCGCCGAGCCTGGCGTAAGGCGAAGAGAAGCGCTAGCGCGGAGCTAGGATCGCCGAGCATGTCGTAAGGCGAAGAGAAGCGCTAGCACGAAGCTAGGATCGTTGAGCCTGTCGTAAGGCAAAGAGAAACACTAGCACGGAGCTTGGTTCGCTGAGCTTGTCGTAAGGTGAAGAGAAGCGCTAGCGCGGAGCTAGGATTGCAGAGCCTGTCGTAAGGTGAAAAGAAGCGCTAGCGCGGAGCTAGGATCGCCAAGCCTGTTGTAAGGCAGTGAGATAAATGAAGCGCTAGCGCGGAGCTAGGTTCGCCGAGCATGTCGTACGGTGAAGAGATAAATGAAGCGCTAGCGCGGAGCTAGGTTCGCCGAACTTATCGTAAGGCGAAGTTAAACACTAGCGCGGAGCTAGGATCGCCGAGCCTGTCATAAGGTGAAGAGAAGTGCTAGCGCGGAGCTAGGATCGACAAGCCTGTCGTAAGGCAATGAGATAAATGTAGCGCTAGCGCGGAGCTAGGTTCATCGAGCCTCTCGTAAGGCATAGAGAAGCGCTAGCGCGAAGCTAGGTTCGCCGAGTCTGTCGTAAGGCGAAGAGAAACGCTAGCGCGGAGCTAGGATCGCCGAGTCTGTCGTAAGGCGAAGAGAAGCACTAGCGCAGAGCTAGGATCGACAAGCCTGTCGTAAGACAATGAGATAAATGAAGCGCTAGCGCGGAGCTAGGTTCGCCGAGCCTGTCGTAAGGCGAAGAGAAATGCTAGCGCGGAGCTAGGATCGTCAAGCCTGTCGTAAGGCAAAGAGAAGCGCTAGCGCAGAGCTAGGATCGACAAGCCTATCATAAGGCAATGAGATAAATGAAGCGCTACCGCGGAGCTAGGTTCGCCGAGCCTATCGTAAGGCATAGAGAAGCGCTAGCACGGAGCTATGTTCGCCGAGCCTGTCGTAAGGCGAAGAGAAACGCTAGCGCGGAGCTAGGATCGTCGAGCCTGTCGTAAGGCAAAGAGAAGCGCTAGCGTGGAGCTAAGATCGCCAAGCCTGTCGTAAGGCAGTGAGATAAATGAAGCGCTAGCGCGGAGCTAGGTTCGCCGAGCCTGTCGTAAGGTGAAGAGATAAATGAAGCACTAGCATGGATCTAGGTTCGCCGAGCCTGTCGTAAGGCGAAGAGAAACGCTAGCACGGAACTAGGATCGCCGAGCCTGTCGTAAGGCGAAGAGAAGCGCTAGCGCGGAGCTTGGATCAACATGCTTGTTGTAAGGCAATAAGATAAATGAAGCACTAGCGCGGAGCTAGATTCGCTGAGCCTGTCGTAAGGCGTTGAGAAGCGCTAGCGCGGAGCTAGATTCGTCGAGCCTCTCGTAAGGCGAAGAGAAGCGCTAGCGCGGAGCTAGGTTTGCCGAGCCTGTCGTAAGGCGAAGAGCAACGCTAGCGCGGTGCTAGGTTCGCTGAGCCTGTCGTAAGGGGAAGAGAAACGCTAGCGTGGAGCTAGGATCGCCGAGTCTGTCGTAAGGCGAAAAGAAGCGCTAGCACGGAGTTCGGATCGCCAAGCCTGTCGTAAGGCGAAGAGAAACGCTAGTGCGGGGGGGGGGGGGGGGGGGGGGGGGGGGGGGGGGGGGGATATGTTGGAAGTTCCTGGGTCCTTCCCCCCTTCTCCCCTCATTCTTCTTGTCATGGATCACTGGAAGCAGTAGATTTAATTTTCTCCAAGTCCCC
>JAGFNQ010000645.1:238629-327893 GCA_024364735.1 Boesenbergia rotunda
GCCTATCGTAAGGCAAAAATATAATATAAAGCGCTAGCGCGAAGCTAGGATCGCCAAGCCTGTCGTACGACAGGTGAGATAAATGAAGCGCTAGCCGCACAGCTAGGATCGCCAAGCCTGTTGTAAGGCAGTGAGATAGATGAAAGCGCTATCACGGAGCTAGTTCGCTGAGCCGTCGTAAGGCGAAGAGTAAAAATTAAGCGCAAGCGCGAAGCTAGGATCGCCAAGCCTGTCGTAAAGCAATAAGAAAGATGAAGCGCTAGCGCGCAGCTAGGTTCGCCGAGCCTGTCATAAGGCGAAGAGATAAAATAAAGCGCTAGCGCGGAGCTAGGATCGCCGAGCCTATCGTAAGGCAGTGAGATAAATGAAGCGCTAGCGCGGAGCTAGGTTCGCCAAGCCTGTCGTAAGGCGATGAGATAAAATAAATCGCTAGCGTGAAGCTAGGATCGCAGAGCATGTCGTATGGTAGTACGATAGATGAAGCGCTAGCGCGGAGCTAGGATCGCCAAGCCTGTCATAAGGCAGTAAGAAAGATGAAGCACTAGCGCCGAGCTAGGTTCGCCAAGCCTGTCGTAAGGTGAAGAGATAAAATAAAGCGCTATCCGGAGCTAGGATCGCCGAGCCTGTCGTAAGGCAGTGAGATAAATGAAGCGCTAGCCGGAGCTAGGTTTGTCGAGCCTATCGTAAGGCGAAGAGATAAAATTAAGCGCTAGCGCGGAGCTAGAATCGCCAAGCCTGTCGTAAGACAGTGAGATAGATTAATCGCTTGCGCGGAGCTAGGTTCGTCGAGCCTGTCGTAATGCGAAAATTTGAAATAAAGCGCTAGCGCGGTGCTAGGATCGCCAATCCTGTCGTAAGGCAATGAGATAAATGAAGCACTAGCGTGGAGCTAGGATCGACAAGCCTGTCATAAGGCAGTGAGATAAATGAAGCGCTAGTGCGGAGCTAGGTTCGCCGAGCCTGTCGTAAGGCGAAGAGATAAAATTAGGCGCTAGCGCGGAGCTAGGATCACCAAGCTTGTCGTAAGGCTGTGAGATAAATCAAGCGCTAGCGCGGAGCTACGTTCGCCGAGCCTGTTGTGAGGCTAAGAGATAAAATAAAGCGCTAGCGCGGAGCTAGGATTGCCAAGCCTGTCGTAAGGCAGTGAGATAAATGAAGCGCTAGCGCGGAGCTAGGTTCGCCGATCCTGTGGTAAGCCGAAGAGATGAAATTAAGCGCTAGCGCAAAGCTCGGTTCCCCGAGCTTGTCGTAAGGCAGTAAGATAGATGAAGCACTAGCGCGGAGCTAAGATTACCAAGCTTGTTGTAAGGCAGTAAGAAAGATGAAGCACTAGCGCTGAGCTAGGTTCGCCGAGTCTGCCGTAAGGCGAAGAGATAAAATAAAGCGCTAGCGCGGAGCTAGGATCGCCGAGCCTGTCGTAAGGCAATGAGATAAATGAAGTGCTAGCGCGGAGCTAGGTTCGCCAAGCCTAGCGTTATGCAAAGTGATAAAATAAAGCTCTAGTGCGGTGCTAGGATCGCCGAGCCTGCCGTAAGGCAGTAAGATAAATGAAGCGCTACCGCGGAGCTAGGTTCGCCAAGCCTATCGTAAGGCAGTAAGAAAGATGAAGCGCTTGCGCCGACCTAGATTCGCCGAGCCTATCGTAAGGCGAAGAGAATATGCGTGAAGTAGAGAATGCGTAACCCCCTTACATGAGGGGTTGGAGTACCTTTTATACCTAGGGCGGCAGTCACACGTGTCCCACGTTCTTCTCCACGTCCCCTTGATTGTCAGTTACTGGATAATCTTTGTAACGGTTCTTGCTGCCATTAAATTCTAGTCGTTGCCTAATTAGGGCTTTAATGACCGCGTATTAAGGGTCATGATTATCCCGTGATAATTGATGATGATCATCCATTGATCCGAAGAAAGGGAACGGTTGCTTGAGGTCGATTGCTCCTTCGACTCCGCTACCCTGATGGTCTCGGGGTCTTTTGGCCCGAGGAGGTCCCGGGCGTTTGCCTTCCCGAGGCGATCTCGGGGACTTGATATTCCGAGGTGATCTCGGGCATGTGTCTTCCTGGAGCGATCTCAGAAGTATGTCTACCCGAGGTGGTGTCGGGAATCCTCCTCTCGGCGAGGTCTCGAGAGTTGAGGAAAGAGAATCGTCCAGTCTCGGTAGATCTTGTCACATAGGTTCTTTAGTCCATGTGTTAGTCACGGGGTGCTCGACCCCATCAATATATATATATATATATATATATATATATATACTTTTTTGTTTTATATCCCTAAACAACCTGCCTAAATCAAATAATTAACCTATTTTGCATATATATGGGACTATTAAAGTTCTGAAAATATAATAAATAATTGAATATATCAAGAAAAAAAATAGTGAATACTCTCTTAACTTTATGTTATTCTCATCATCACCCTGCAAATCTTTGTAAAAAGCACGTAAAATCTCAATTATTTCCCATCCATGCATAAGGCTGCTGCCTTTTCTTTCCTTTAATTATGTGGGCGACTGCTATCTATCTCTTATTTCTTATGCTACTTCCTCATTTGCTAGGTAGGAACAAGCACAGGCATCCATCGACCCACTCATGCAACTAAACAACACTAAATTCCTATCACTATAAAAACAAGCTCTAGTTACTGAAACTGACCGAGTGTCAATCACCTGTAGATTATGTATATGTATATCGAACAATAATGGAAATAATTAATGAGTTAAGCTACAGAATGAGTTAGCTTTATGGTGCATATATATCAGGCTCCACTACACACCATGCAGGAATCAATTCCCAGGCCATACGGTGAAGTCCAATCCCTCTCTTATTCCTACACCTTTACCACAATAATTAAAGAGCTTTGCATGTGGATTCATCTCTTAACTTTCTTACTGATTATTAATTGTTTGCTTCATGACTCTAGAAATTAAGATGGAACACTGGAATCTATATGTAGTATACTGCATGTAAATGCATGCTGAGGTGGCACGTAGGAGGGGTGGCCAAGTGGAACAGAGGGCGTGGGACAGGCATGGCTTGACCTAGGTAGCACTGGATAAGAAGGAACATGCATGGAACACAAATGTACGTGTACATGCATGAAATCAACAGACAGTGTGAATATTCCACTCACTAATTAGGGCTTTTACACGCCCCTTATTCCCCATCTTCAACAGGAGTACTCGGGTCCTTCACCTTTTCAAACCCCACTTAGTGTAGATGACAAATTGATATTGGCCTTTGCTTTTTCTCTCAGCTGATCGATAATTGTTTTTCTTTCACTCACTCACTTAATTTGAATATTCCCGAAGCTCAAAAAATTGAATATTAGAATAACATGGTTATAAAACTAATTAAATATGTTAAAAATATTGTTTTAATGGTCTATCTAATATTAGACTTAGTGAAAATGTTCGTTTATATATTTAGTTATCATATATTGATATTTTTAAATTTATATATATTTTTAATAAATTTAGTGATATTTGACACGAAAGTTTGAGTTTTTGGCATAAAAAATATCCATATAATAGCATTTTTTTAACTTTTAAAAGCGGTTTTCGACCATTCTTATATTTTTTCCACCGGTTTGAAAATCGTTTCTCTTGTTATTATCCCTGTATCATAGAGAAATGGTTTTTGCAACCGTTAGTAAAAGTTAAAAAATCACTCCTATTATTTTTTTTAAGTATGGTATGAAATTGATTTTATATATTGTATATATAATAATGGTTTCAAACTGCTTATGTAGTTATAAATTCATAAGTTGTTCAAACCGTTCTAAAACCCATAAGAGCATCCATAATAGGAGAGGGTATTTCTCTCAAAATATTTGTGGTTCTTATTTCCACATCATCATTCATATCTCACTCTTCAATGATTCCAAATCTCATAATCAAATATTTCACCAATCAAATGTTTATGAGTCCTGCCTATCAAATATCAATACCACAATCAAAAATCTCACCAATCAAATATTTGTGTCGGTCATTTTATTAATTTATATCTAATTTTATATTTAAATAAAATTAATTATATTTTTAAAATTTTGATTTAAAATATTTTATCTATAATTATTTTAATATTAATATTTTATTTTGGAAACGTTGATTGCATTTAAAAAAATAACAAAAATAAAATAAAAGTTGACCACAAAAAATTATTACAGTGCCCACTTTTGGTGGGAGGCTTGCATGGCACCCCAAAAAAATCACTGGACACAAGTTTGTATCTGATGATTTTTAATATCTAGCACAAGTTTGAGAGAGGGATATTTAGAAAAAATATTCTCTTCAAATATTTTTTATTATGGATTCTCTAAGAATATTTTTAAATCGCTCGTATACATCATAGTCTCAGATATACGAGCGATTTAGAATCTATTGAGTATGACAACTTTTATAGGTAGACTAGATCCGGGCTTTGCCTGCAAGTTTGAGAATGGGTATTTACAGAAATATTCTGTCCAAATATTTCCCATTGTGAATGTTCTAAGAATATTTTTAAATCGCTCCTATATATCACAGATATGTTGGATATCGTGGATATCATGTGAATGGAAAGGGAGGTGGTGGGACTTTCTAGTAAGTAGAAAGCGAGGTGGAGAATAAAGAGACTCCATTGTGAGTGGGGATTTAGTCCCACATTGGGAGTTTTAAGGCAAAATGTTTGGTTTATATTGTATCACAAGCATGATAGTTGTGAACAAATGCTAGAGGAGAGACTCTCTCTCATGCGTAGATGCGCGGGGGGTGCAAATCTAGGGCCCGGATTTGTACTAAACCAAGTGAACTTGTGTGCGTGCATGATGTTGGATATGATTTTGCGATACAAAATCAAGGTGCCATCGATCGTTGAAAGTCTGATATGACTTCAAAATTGAAGTCTACGTTTCACGTAGATTAATTTAGACTATTAATTTGCTCAAAACCGATTATGGGTGAATGAGAAATTAATGGCGAAAGGTTGTATCCAAAATACATATTAAGGAAGGATGGGGTTTTTAGTCCCACATCGCTTACCGGCGCAAGCCAAAACTTCCTTATATGTGTTGCTGTGTTAATATAGTTAACACAACAAGCACAGGAGCTCTCTAGCCATGGGCGAGCAGGTGCTCGCACCTGCGAGCCCGCCGCCCGCCACGCGCACATGCGCGCAATGGGCGCTTTGTAGGCGCACTTTGCACTTCGCACGTACGCATCGTCGCGAGGGTGGCAGTGCCTTTGTGGCACATGACGTGGCAGCGTCTGCGTGTAGAGATCGGTGACTGTACTGATGATTGGATAAACGGATGGCAATCGTCGGATCGAAGATGGTAATAAATCGCAGTGCATGCGATCTGGAGCGTTGATGGCTCTGGGTTATAAACTGACCATTGATGAGGGGGGTTTGATCTGAAGCGTTGGATTAAATGAAGTGATCTGACGGCTGAGATCAAGATGGATGAAGAGATAAGTCTCTTCGAATCCAATGGACGAGATCATTCCATAAACTGAAGAGTTATAACTCTTCAGATCCAATGGATCTGATCAAAAGAGATCTGAAGAGTTATAACTCTTCAGATCTGATGGATGAGATTAAACCCTTTCCAAAGGGTTATGTCTTTTTGATCTGGACGATCCAGATCACTCCTCACTAAGGGTTACTTACCTCTTCACCAACTATATAAAGATCCCTTCTCATTTGGAAATTCATCTCATTCAGAATTGCATTTCTAAGCATAGCATTCAAGCATCCTCTGCATAAAGAGTTCGAAAAACCTGCGATCAAGTTCGTCGGTCTCGAAATTTGGAGTGCTACTATTTCGAGACGATGTCGTTGTATCTTGGGAACGAATTGCTGTTATCCGTGAGCACCTGTAACGGAGCAATATCGTTTTACGGAGATAGTGTCGAACACTAGCCTCGACGTACAAATCAGTTTGCCTACCGGCAGCAACCTCCCGGAAGTACCGACAAGTCGCAAACCGACTATGTCAAATACCGAGGACAGAAAAGAAATCCATACTAATGTCCGACCGGTCGAAGCAAAATTTGCCTAAGCAGATGAACCAACATTTTGCTCAAATGTAGCTGATGCATTAATTTTGATCGGTAACCCCCAGACGTTTGGATCTGGTCGGGTAAATAACGATTAATTCGTCATTGAATACTGCACGGGTCTGAGCCTATATATAGAGGCTGCGACCGAGAGCAAAAGAGACACAGACGTAAAAAGTGATTCTCTTCCACTCCACCTCGTTCCTGACCTCCTGAGATAGTGTTCGGGTACATCCTCAGTTCACCACGAGCAACGAGTGCTCCGTTGTGCCCGTGGTCGACAGTTGTATCCTGAGAGATAGACGCTCATCTGAGCCTCGAAGCACCACCGGAGGAGGACGAACTGTTTCAAGGAAACTGCGCTGCGCAGGCCTCAGCAAATTCTTGGTCGATCGGGGAGACGCCCGACTATTGCTCGGATACTCAGGAGCTCGGCTCGGGAGCTTGGAAAATACTGCTGCTCGGGCACTCGGGAGCTCTGCTCAGGAATTTCGCTCGGGAGCTCAGGAGACACTGCTCGGGTCGGAAGACTTGGTCGGGAGCTCGGCTCGGGAGACATTGCTCGGTTCGGGTGATTCTACTCGGGAGCTCACTCGGCAACTCGGGAAACTCAGTCGGCAGCTCGGGAGACCGAGTCGGCAGCTCGGGAGACCGAGTCGGCAGCTCGGAAGATCCAATCAGGAGTTCTGGAATTCAGCTCGAGAGACTGCTGCTTGGGAAAAAAGACAGTCGGAGTCACTCAACAGATAAGTTGAAATTAATTTTATAATTTCAATTTATTGTAAAATCTCCGAAAGGAGCTCATTTCCTCCAACAAGATATAAGAGCGATTTAGAATCCATTGGATAAAAAAAATAATTTTCAACTACTTTCAAAGGTATATCCGGCCGGGCTCATACTCGGGTCGAGTATCCCTTCATTTACTGATCTAGTTCTGACTCAAATTAAGTAACCACCAATTCAAGTTTTTATTTTTTTCTTTTAAACGTTGGAATAAACGTTGGAATCAAGTTAGGAATTTATTATTCAAGTTTTTATTTTTTATTTTAAACGTTGGATCAAGTTAGAAATTTATTGGTATTGGACTCGAACCTTGGTCTCCTAAAAGTAGAATCTAATATCATAATCAACTAGACAATAATTATTAATATTTTTATGTGTTAGTTAATTAATTAATGTTGTTATTCTTAACAATTAAGAAAAGAATAAGAGAGATATTTATTTATTTATTTATTTATAATTATTTATTGATAAATAATTTCATATGTTACTTAATTATTTAATAACTCATTAATAATTTTTTTACTATATAATTATTCTTAATAAATCCAATAACATAGAGATTCAGTAAATAATTCTGATTACTTATAGGAAAATGAGATTAAGGTTATCTTCCAGCTGTTGCGGTAGGAAAGAGAAAAGAATCCACCTCATTAAAATCTTACTGGAAAAATTAGAATTATTCTTAAGCTAATCCCAACTTTAGATAATCTAAATACCAACTTAAAGGAGATTAAGATGAAGGAATTTTCTTTTTAGAGACTCCTATACTTATGCGTTTACATAAAGTTGGGAAGTTAGAAAAATGATGGGTTACATGAAATATTTGGGAGCTTATGGACATCCATACAAATGCTATTTTATAACACTTTCTCTTGGATGCCCATAATTAATGAATCCACCTCATTAAAACTTTATTGGGAAAAATTCAATGGGAAAAAACCTAGTGAGAAAAAAGAATACGTCATTTCGTAACCGTATCACTATAAATTTATTGGATAACATAATATGGTCTAGTGAGAATTTACTCCCCTATTCGAAATATCATTTGGGATTTGAATAGAATAATGATTGGGAGAGTGAAAATGGGAGAGTGAAAACCATAGTGAATGATGTGGCACTTTGCATGCACGATCTCCGACGAATTCACCGTGCCCCCCAGGGTATAGTTTGATTCGGGGCGGCGGCCGAAGGCCGCCGATGGTGTCTAAGAGATAATCGGACGTGTGCATATAAAGTGTCACGTCATGTCACGTCATGCCACATCATTCACTATGATTTTCACTCTCCCATTTTCACTCTCCCTATCATTGCTCATTTCGATATCACCGCATTTCAATATCATGTATTAATTTCTATTTCTTGAATGTTGATGTAGGTCATTCTTTGGTGAATATGTCACACACCCAGAGGCTCAAACTTGCTTAAAAATCGGGCAATATCTCTCATGTACGACAGACAATATGAAACTTATACTACATCCATCTCTACATATATGTAAAACACAACCACATACGACTGACAACAAAAGAAATAACTTACAAAACATCACAACCACAAAGTTTAATAAATCCAAATACTAAATATTATAAAATCTGTAAAAGAAAATACAAAAAAATCCAAGCGAAAGTCCAACGTAATTATGTACAAGTTCACCGAAGAAATAAAACCACCCACGTTTCTAGAAAATATGAGCCAACTTAAAACGAAAAAATTCGACACTAAGGGATGACGGACCCAAAATAGACTGTCACGAATGTGGCTCTCAAATTTAAATATGAATAATGCTGGAAACCTTTTTTTACAATCGAAGTGTGAAAATGTAGTAAAGGGGCCTCAGGTCGTATTTTTTTCCAAGGGACTGTTGATGTTGTGTGATTCGAGCTTGTATTTCTGTGTCGTCTGTATTTTTGGATTTCAAAGATAAATTTGGTTTTGGGTTGCAATCGAAAATGAAATTGCAATGAAAAAGTAAAAACAAACTTAAACTAATAAACTAAATAAGGGAAATGCAATTTATAAACTAAACTCAATGAGAACTTGCTCTACCAGGGTAGCTGAACAGGATTAGGAAAAAGAAACAAAGGTAATATGAAATGCAATCAAGGGCTGAGCAAATGATTAAGAACAGGGTTGATGTACAGTTTTCGAAAATGAACAAACTTGCAACAATTAGCATGCGAAATTAAGAAAACAAACAAACAATTCAACTCAACTAGCTACAATGTTTTTTGGAAGCCAATCACTGCCAACAAAATTCAGAAATGGATGAATGCAAACTTATTGATTTCAAACACAATGGCTCACTAGAAGACAGGTGAATTCCTGACGAAAAACAGTTCTAAACAGCTTGGCACACAAAAAGAACTTGTGCCAAAGCTGAAATTTTTGTGCCAACTGACGCTTGAAACTTGCTGAAACAAGGACTGCTAATTCTGTAATGAGACTAATCAAGATCAGCTTGGGAAGTTAAACTAAGAGTAACTGATACGCAAGAATGAAGGAAGGAAATTCAGAAGCAAATGGAAGATCAACTAAGAAGTAGCTAAAGCAGAAATAAAAGTGCAGAAATTTCAGAAATTATGAGCAGAATTGAAATAGATTAACTAGTTGGATGCAAACAAATTGAGCAACTAAGAACATTGCTCGAAACTAGCCTTAAGGAGTAATAAACCTAGTAATTTCTGAAATTGGCTATCAATTCAAATACAAACTGCAGCAAGGAAAAGAAAAACAGAATCGAAACTGAAAATTCAAAACAAGCATGTGCAGAAATTCATCCACAAAGCCAATGCAAAATGAATGCAATAAGGAGGAGATCTGAAGCAATGATTCACCAAACAAGGTCCTTTTGACGTGCTGAAATCTAAAATGCAGAAACAAAAATTTAGAAAGCAGAAACAAATTGAAGAATTCAGAAATTAACTTGGCACGCTAGCTAGAATTGGCACGCAAGAAATGAAACTGAAAACTAACTGAAATTGAATCTGATTGTCACTTAAACAAGCTCTTAAACTACTTAGCTCGAAGAATTAAGACCTAATGATGGTAAACAATTCAGAACACAAACTAAACAGCTGCTAGAGGAAATTTCAGAACAGGACAGAATTCAGAATTTAAATTACAGCTAAACAATGAAAATTAGCTAGCTAAGCTACTCCTCAACCCTTTCCCAGCTCAATTGCTTCTTGCTCGTCAATCAAGAGCTGGCTTCGAACCCCTAGGCTCAGCAAATCAGTGGAAAATCATTTCTGAAGTCTACTCAGCTCAAATCTGCGCTTAACTGGAATTTACAATCCGATCCACTCTATCTCAACTGATGGAGCTGCGATGATGATTTGAGAATCGTCTGAGCTCACCTGAGAACCCCTACAAGTGGCTCAGACGCTTGGAAATGGATCATGGATGACAAACAAGTGATCGGACTGAAGAATTGCCGAAACCCTCAAACAATCCCTGTTCCGACGCAAATGGAGCTGAATTCTTCAAGGAAACTATCACCAAGGATTCAGTTCTTGATCTCGGATTGAAGTTGAGGTGGTCACGCCTTTTTGGAAGAAAAATCTGAAGAAGCGATGAAGAAAAAAAATGAAGAACGCGAAGAACGGCGAAGACGCGACGAAGGTCAGCTGCAGGGAATTTTTCCTTAAATAATTAACATTGGACGGCTCAGATTGCTTTGAAGAAATCCAACGGCTGATTTTGCTCTGATTTGAGCCAAACTTTGATGATGATGATCTGGGGTCAGGATCTACCTCGTGGTAGCTCGGATCCTCCAGATGTGCAACGGATGGTCTAGATCAACCTAATCTTTGAATGGACGATCTAGAGCCCTCCGAGCTTGATCTAACGGTTGATTTAGCTCTGATTGGGATGAAACCTTCAGATCTTGATCAGAGTGCTTGATCAACCCTAACCCTAGCTCAGATTGCTTCAGATGGTCCCGGATGGCTCAGATCTAGCCGCTTTTGAATCGGACGGCCCAGATTTAATCATACTCTTGACAACTCGATCCGGGTCACTTCTGACTCAAGTTCGACCCAATATGCCCTAGATCCATGAACCTTTCATGCCTACAAAAAATAGATCAAGAATTTAGTGGCCAAATAATCCAAATATGTGTAAATTTGCAATTAAGTCCAAAATAAGAGTAAGTTCTAAAACCTAGGGCAATTTCACAATTAAGCAATAAAAACATAGGTCAAACATGGATTTTAGCAATTAAAATAATCAACAAAATGATATCTATCAACTCCCCCACACTTGAGCTTGAGCGTCTCGCGAAACCACTAAGTATGTATCCCTTAGGTTTTCTAAAGCATAATTAGAAGCAATTGAAAAGAAATTACCTAGGGTCGTCAATTCTCAAAAATCTAAGCTCTATGGATTAGTATCTTGTCCTTAAATCAACAACTTAGCCTTTTCATCCATCATGAGTCATTGAGATGAATTCAACTCACTAGCCTTTCAAGGAAAATTTTGGTGGCTCTCTCCTTAAGTTCTAAGTTGATGATGGAAGTGGAGCTCACTCAAACACACATTCTTCTTGCACTACCATAGGCTTGCTCATTATCTATTCTCCACCATTAGTCATGATTAGGATTCACATCTACAAAAACAAATGAAAGCATAGAAAATGGTAAGGAGTGGAATAAAAATCAAGAAAATGGAAATATTGATAAAGTGGAAGACTCGAGTGCTCAAAAATGTTTCCAATATGCTTTGCCCCTCTTGTCAGTCCTCTAGTGATATCAAAAGTGTGATGGAGTAAAACTATGGCATTGCCCTTTAAGAATTTGATAAAAAGTCCTCACTAGTCCTTTTGTGCCAATTTTGCCATTTGCTTGCCAATTTCTTCCTTTTCTTCTCTCTTTCTCTCGATCAGCTACTGAATTCATTTTCTGCTTTCTTTTCCTCTAGTGGAGTCAAAAAGGTAGTGGAACAAAGATGTAATTCGGATGAGAAGCATTCCACTAAATTCATGAGGCCGAAACTCCTTTGTATGCCCCTTTTGTTTCTTCCTTATTTTTTTCTTCTTAGCTGCAATTTTTTTTTCTTTAGTTTACATTCTGCCGAGCACCATGGGAACAGATCTGAATACTTGTATACTGTCAAATTCTTCAATTATACCAGATTCTGCAGTTTCATGATGTACTTAGTTCCAAACAAACCTTCAACTCCCAAGATCAGAACACTGCATTTTTTTTCTCTTTTCTGTTCTGATTTGAAACTTCCCCGCAGCCACGTTCTTTTGTTCTGATCAGCAGTGGATATCCTTGATACAAATTTGATACACTTATATACCAAGTTCCTTGATTCACAGCTCTTGAAAACCCAAAATTCAGCTCATCTTGATACAAACTGCACAAAAACTGCTTGTGCTGATTTTTTTTCTTTGTTCTCAGCTTTTGTTCAGCCCCTTTCGAATTCTAAACAGCTGATTTCAGGCCTCCAACAAGGTGTGGCTGATTCCTTTCGCAAAGAACAGCTCCAATCCCAATATTTCTGCCCAAAGGTAGCTTCATAGAATTTTCTTTGGCACAACATTTCTTCCTTCTAAATGGCACAGATTTTTTTTCAGATTCTCAGCTTATATTCCACTTCAATTCAGCTTGTCTTCAGATTGTACAGCTGCATTTCATATTGTTTCCGCTGCAACCATTCCATTCCAGCACAAATTTTGCTTGTATCATTCATCAGCTCCAAGATTCAGCACTCGACAGCTTCTATGATCATCCCTGCATTACTGAACCTGCTGCAATTTTTCTGATTCTGCTCAAATTCAATTCAGCTTCAATGAATCCGTTTCCAAGTTGATACATCTTCGGATTCCAGCACTCGGCACAACTTTTCTCTTTTCTTTTTGCAGCTGCAACAATGTGCTCAACTTCCATTCAAATTTGTTCATCTTCACATTCAAATCTGCTTCCTCCAAATCAGCTTCACAAATATTCCTTCAATAATTTCAGAACTCGTAGCTTACTCCCTTTCAGTTCATATCATTTCAGCAACTCAAAGTCAAAGTATCTCAGCTTCAAGTTGGATTCGGCTTCAATCAATTCAGCAGCTTGATACCTTGTTGTTTTCTTCAATTACTAGCAAACTTTGCACCAATTCAGTTCTACACAACTATGTTCCAGCTTCTCTCAAGAAGTTTCTGAAATTACAGCCAATATGTAGCTGCAATTCTGCTATTGCATTCCCTTTTAGAACCTTAGCACAACTTTCTCACCTTGGCACATTCTGATCCGAAATTCTTAGCAGCCATTTTCCCTTTTTATCAGCAGTGGAGGTGCTCTGCAATTGCTAATTTGCAGCCTTGGAAAACCCGGATTCATCTCAAGTTGGTACAAAAAAATTTGGCACAGATTTTTTTCTTTTCATGTGCGTGCCACTTGGCTTATTTTTTTTCTTTTCATGTGCGTGCCACTTGGCTTATTTTTTTTCTTTTCATTTCATTTGCCTCACCCGAATTCAACTTGAGGTGCAACTTCCTTGGATCTTCAAATGATGATCAAGAATCTTCAATTGTTTTTAATCCTTGCTCACTTCTTCCCACTTGATCTTGATACAAAACTTAACTCACTTTGATCCTTGAAATTGCAGACATTTTTTTTTCTTTTGGATCCAAATGCTTCCTTGATACAAAATGTTTTCCAAAACACTAATCACTCCCCCATACTTAAATCTTTGTCCGTCTCGGGCAAAGTAGCACTAAGAAAACATCCCAAGCAACAAATCCATAGAAAAATTGGGGTTAAGATTAGGAATAAGGAAAGACAAATAGAATAGACATGATTTTTGCCAAAATTGATGGGCAAAGGTAAACGAAGTGATTAGTCTCTACAGATGTGATCCAATCATCGAAATATGGTTTTGAAAGAACCTAAGCAAGTTCTAGAGTACAATAACATATGTGTATCACAAATATAAGGCTAATTCTCACTAGGCAAAAATAATTCATCTCAAGTCCTCAATCAAGAATCTAATGAAAAGTAGTACTCAAGCATCCAAGATTTCATCCATGAACTCAAACCCTAAGTTTTAACAACAAAATTTAATTTATTTTCAAAAGACTCTAAAATGACAATAAGTTAACCTAGAGGGATACATTTATTCCTAATCATGCAAGAAAAAGTGCTAAAATAAAAGACATGGTATTTACAATGACTTTTATTCATGTTACTCTACTCACATGTTTATTAGCAAGAACTCATTTTAAGAGTGAAAACATGCAATAAAGGAAAAGGCAACAAAGATCAAACTCCCTTTTATCTCTGGCGGTCGGAGTCTGTCAAGAAATAGCCTCCACCGTGGTAGTGGAGGAGTCTGGGTGTGCGAAAGAGCTTCTTTCATTTGTTCAACTTTACAGTGCATCGCTCCCCCACACTTGGACTTTACAGCAACCTGTTCAGGTGGACGAAGGTTATTTAAATACAAAACCCATTTAAGAGGTAGAGAGTTTTGAATTAAAGTAAAATCATCTCCTCCCTCTTTATTCTTTTTGGAACACCCTCCAGGAGGTTTGAGCCTGTTCAGATGAAGCTCCCACTCCAGAAGTCTTCTGGACCCTCTCAAGCGTGCAGGGTAAGAAAGAAATGAAATAATATCAGTCTTTGCATAAAATGTATCCAAAAATGCATCACATCCAATAAAATTAAATTTTGGCATCTCAATGAATTTTTTACAATGAATATCTACCCAAGATGCATCCAGACACTTGTCATAATAAATAAAATCTATTTTGAATACTTCAATGAAATTTTCATAATTATTTCCTACACATGATATATCAAGAATTCTATCGCAGCCAATAAAATCAACTTTTGGTACCTCTCTTGATGTTTCCAAAAAAATAAAAGAAATACTTACCTGATCGTGCTGAAAAATACCTGGAGGTTCCATAATGATAGATGTGTCCATAGCCTCCTCCTGGTCAAGTATAGGTTCCATATCAGGTTCAAGTTCTAGTAGGCACTCAACTGGAATAAGTGATCCTTGGGGCTCTGTGCAATCCCCTACACTTTGAATCTCAACAGAAATAGGTGATCCTTGGGGCTCTGGGCAATCCCCTACACCTAGAAAAACCTCTCCAGCTGGAAATACATCTGAAAAGTTTTCTGAAAAATCCTCAGTCTCGGCAGTAAATACTCTCTCAGCCTCCTCTGAATAAATAGCTCCTCCAGAAAAATCAGGTAAAAATCCCTCAGCCTCTAACTCTGTCTGCTCCAGCTCCTCAAGAATATCCATGCTCCTGATGGAGTGATCCTCTCTCGGATGCTTCATAGCATCGAAAAGGCTAAACTGAACCACCGTGTCTCCGATCTCCATGGAAAGTGTACCGGCATATACATCAATTTTGGTTCTAGCAGTCTTCAGAAATGGTCTTCCTAAAATAAGCGGAGAACGGTGTGCAAGATAATCTCCCTCCATATCCAAGATATAGAAATCTGCAGGAAATATTAGCTCCTTTACCTTCACCAGAACATCTTCAATCATACCTGCTGGGTGGGTCTGGCTCCTGTCTGCTAGCTGTATCACCACACCAGTGGGCTGTAAAGGGCCTATGCCAAGTATCTGGAAGACTGACCTGGGCATCACATTAATGGAAACTCCTAAATCAAGCATAGCATCGTGGAATGTGGTGCTCCCTATCTCACAAGATACAGTAAACATCCCAGGGTCTTCACATTTCTGAGGTATGGCATGGATGAGCGATGAAACATTCTTCCCCAGGCTGACCAACTCATTTTCCTTAAGCTTTTTCTTATGAACACAAAGATCTTTCAAAAATTTGGCATACTTTGGAATTTGCTTGATCATGGTCAACAAAGGTACATTAATCTCTACCTTACTGAAAAGTTCCACTAGTTCATTGAATTCTTTAGCCTTCTCCTCCTCCACTTGCTTTTTGGCTAGTGTTTTCCGCTGTGGAAAGGGTAAAGGAACCCTAAAGTCATCTTCTTTAGCCGGAAGTGGAGAGGCTGAACTTTTAGTTGCTGTCCCCTGCGAAGTGGCTGCTGTACCTTGCGTCTCGGCACTGATTTCTTCTCCGTTTTCCACCAAATTTGGAGGATTACTTGAGGAAGGGGTTGGGAACAGGCTAGGGGTGGAATCAGCTGAATTTGAAATCGTTTCATGGCTGTTTTGGGCTGGAATTGAAGTTGCTGTCCGGTTTTCTGAAATTTCAGCTCTTGGACCATTTGGAGATGAAGTAACCTTCCCACTCCTCAAATAAATAGCACTCACGTTTCCTTTTGGATTAGGAACAGTTTGGGAAGGGAGTTGACTCGATCCTTGAGCTTGACTTTGGTTAATCCCACTAGCCAATTGCCCCATTTGTCTCTCAAGATTTTGTTGGTATTGTTGTAAAACTTGTTGTTGTTGTTGTTGCCAAGCTTGCTGTTGTTGCTAGCTGTTGTTGTAAAGCATGTTGTAGCATATCCATCATTGTTGTTGTTGGCATTTCCTCCACTTGAGCTCCCATAGCCTCCTTGGTTAGCATATTGCCTTGACTGATTTTGAAAGGATGAAGTAGGCTGAAATTGTGGAACATAGGGCTGTTGGGGCTGATAGGAGGGTGGAATTTGCTGTTGATAGGGCTGATTAGAGGGCTGATATGCTTGGAAACCTTGCTGGGAGTTGTAGCCTTGAAAGTTCTGATTTTGAAGTGGAAAATTCGGTGATGAGGACTGAAAATTCTGATTTTGAAACCCTTGATTGTAGGGCTGTGAAATCTGATTATAGGGCTGGGAAGGCTGGAAATTTTGTTGGTTTTGAGTTTGGAAAGCTGGAAATGATTGAAAACCTTGCTGCCCTTGATGATATGGCTGGAGTTGAGGCTGCGGTTGCTGAAATAGGGGCTGCGGTTGCTGAAATGTATGCTGAAAATTCGGATTCGAAGGCTGAAATTGCTGTGGCTGCTGGAATTGTGGCTGTGCTTGCTGGAAATTCTGGGGAGGCTGCTGCAATTGCTGTGTTTGAGGGTCTTGTTGGCAAAAAGAGTTCCCGTACCTCAAATTTGGATGATCCCTCCAGCCGGGGTTGTAAGTAGAGGAGTAAGGATTGTTTCTTGCTTGAAATTGTCCTCTTACCAATGCTGCTACTGTCTCGTCTTGTTGGAGGGTGGGACATGAATCTGAAGTGTGCTCTTGGCTAGAGCAAATGCTGCAGACCCTCATCACTTGATTAGCTTGTGGAGTTGCTGAAAGATTGGAATTTTGAATTGCGTTATTAACAGACAATTGCTTCATCACTGCTGTGAACTCCACCATTGCATCCTTCATTTCTTTCTGTTCATTTGAAATCATCTGGACTTCATTAACTCCTCTAGTGGTCAGTGCTCTGCTCCCAAATTGTTGTGAATTCTCAGCCATATTTGAAATGAATTCCCTAGCTTGAATTGACGTTTTGTTCACTAGGGCTCCTCCAGCTGCAGCATCTATCATAATCCTGTCCATCTGCAGCAATCCCTCATAAAAGTACTGAATCAAAAGTTGCTCGCTGATCTAATGCTGGGGGCAACTTGAACACAACTTGTTGAATCTTTCCCAGTAATCATAAAGTGTCTCCCCCACTACTTGCTGAATACCGCAGATGCTTTTTCTGATTATTGCTGTTCTGGAGGCTGGGAAGTATTTTTCCAAAAATGCTTTCTTCATGGAGATCCAACTAGACACATGCCCCGTGGGTAGATAATAAAACCAATCTTTTGCTGCTCCTGTCAGTGTGAAGGGAAAAGCTCTCAGCTTGATATCTTCTTCAGAAATGCCCTGAGGCTTCATAGTAGAGCATACAACATGGAATTCGTGCAGATGTCTATTTGGATCCTCTCCAGATAATCCCTGAAACTTGGGCAGCAAATGAATGAGTCCAGATCTGAGCTCAAAATCTCCAGCCAGCTCTGGATAAGCGATGCTGGAGTACTGAAAAGAAGCATCTGGTGCTGCGAGTTCCTTCATGGTCTTCTGGTGGTCTGCCATAATACTGCCTGAGGGAGTGAAAATAGTCTGAATAGGAGGGATGTCTGTAGTCTCAGAAAGAATGCCCTGGCTCCTCCTGGCTCTGAAAGTCCTCTCAATCTCAGGGTCGAATTCTTCAAGATCACCACCTGTAGACCTGGTCATAAAACCAAAACAAATCGCAGTAAAAGTAGATAAAAGATAAAACAAATAAAATCAGATCACCAGATATAGCAATAAGCACAAAAATAAATCAAGAAAGATATGAAATGGGTGCACAAGCAAAAATCAAACAAATCAACTAGTTGCTTTCCCCGGCAACGGCGCCAAAAATTTGATGGACCCAAAATGAGCTGTCACGAAAATGGGTCTCAAATTTAGAATGTGAATAATGCTGGAAACCCTTTATGCAATCAAACTATGAAAATGTAGTAAAGGAGCCACAGGTCGTATTTTTCCTCGAGACTAGTTGAGAGTTTGTTTGATTCGAGCTTGTATTTATGTGTCGTTTGTGAATTTTTGGGTTTCGAATGTGATTTGGGTTTGGGTTGCAAACATGAATTGAAATGGCAATAAAAATAAAAGCAAACTAAACAAAGGAACTAAACAACGATAGTGAATGATGACTCAATCGAAGGTGAACCAACTCAACCAAGGGAACTAAATTGATATTAAAAAGGGCATACTATGGATATTAAATGCAATCTTATTGCTGAACAATTGAATAAACACAGTGATGGCAGATTTTGGAAACAAACAAGCTTGATACAATTAAAAGCATGTGAAATTCAGAATTTGAACAAGCACTGAACTCAACTCAACTTAGAAGTTTTTAAAGCTAACTAAAGCAGGGAAAATTCAGAATAGCTAAAGGTGATATCAATAGATTTCAAAAGCTATCCTACACCAAAAGACAAGCAAACAACTGATTCAAATCAGTGCCTAAAATAGCTTGGCACGCAAGCTGAAAACTTATGCCAAGGCTGCTGTTTTATGCCAAAAACTAATTCTATCATTCAGAAATACAGCTGACCGAATGCAATTTGAAAAGCAAACTATCAATGAAGAACTTTGCAGGAATGGATGAAGAAAACCAGTCCCAAACAGTTCACTTTAGACACAAACCGAAAAAAACAAGTGCATGTGCAGAAATGTAAAGAATTTATAAATTCAGCACCTAACTTGGACTCAAAACAAACAATTGATCTGAAATCGATTCACCATTCTAAGATCAACAAGACTAGGGTAGAACTGCATACAATTGACACAAAACTCGGAGGCAAATTGACTGAAATGGCAGAAAGAAAACTGAAGTTGCAGAAATGGTTGATACGCAAACTGAATTTGGCACGCAGTAATTGGATCGCAGGGAACTACAATTAAGTGCTATGATATCTAAGCAATCTATCTATCTAATGCGAGAGCATAAATTAACAACTAAAAAGCTTAGAAACAATTCAGAAAACAAACACTCTGAGACAAATCAGAAACTGAAAGAAAAATGCAGAAATTGAAGTGGCAAGCAAGCTAGAATTGAAACGCAAGCAATTAACAGAGAAATGAACTGAAATTAGATTCGATTGATCACTAAACAAGCTCTTAAACTACTTAACATGAAGATTTAAAACCTAATTAAGCTACACAATTCAGAAAAACTGAAATCTAAGTGTTGATACACAAATATGCAGTAAGGACAGAATTCAGAAATGGAATTACAGAAAACAAACTGAAATTAACTAACTAAACTAACATCTATCCCTTCTCTGAGCTCAAATTCGTCTTGTCGTCACACAAGATATGGGCCTCGAACCCGTAAGCTCAACACATCGCCGGAAAACTGCCTCTTCGAAGCAAATCTAGCTCAGCTCTGCTCAAATGCGAAAACCCATCCAATTCCTTCAACTAAGCTGCGATGATGATTTGGGATTGATCCGAGCACTTCAGGGAACCCCTCTGAACTACTCAGATGGATGAAATGGTGCGCAGCATCGAATTCCAGGAAGTGATGGCAAAACTGACGAGACCTCGATCAGTCCTGTTCTTGGGCAATTTAGAGCTAGATTCTTCTCGGAAATCCTTTTCCAATGATCTGAAACTTGATCCAAAGGAGAGAATGATGCGGTCACGTCCTCTGATGAGCAATTCGATGAAGAATATGAAGAACAAAAACGAGGAAGAAGTTGTTGCGGCGAAGACGCGACGAGGCTGAGGAGCTGGGAAAATTTCCTTAAGTACATAAGAATGGACGGCCAAGATTGATCGGAGGAGATCCAACGGCTGATCTTGCTCTGATTTGAGCCAAACTTTAATGATGATGATCAGGGGTCAAGATCTGCCTCGTGGCAGTTCGGATCCTCCAGATTTGCAACGGATGGTCCAGATCACCCTAATCTTTGAATGGACGATCTAGAGCCCTCCGAGCTTGATCCAACGGTTGAATGAGCTCTGATTGGAATGAAACCTTCAGATCTTGATCAGAGTGCTTGATCAACCCTAACCCTAGCTCGGATTGCTTCAGATGGTCCCGGATGGCTCAGATGTAGCCGCTTTTAAATCGGACGGCCCAGATTTAATCCTAATCTTGATAACTCGATCCGGATCACTTCCGACTCAAGTTTGACCCAATATGCCCTAAGTCCATGAACCCTTCATGCCTACAAAAATTAGATAAAAAATTAGTGGTCAAATAATCCAAATATGTGTAAATTTACAATTAAGTCCAAAATAAAGGGAAGTTCTAAAACCTAGGGTAAATTCACCCTTAAGCAAGTAAAACATGGGTCAAACATGGATTTTAGCAGCTAAATTAATCAATAAAATGGTACTTATCACAGTTCCCCCAACGTAAACTCACATTTGTTCATATTGTAGTTGAGCCAGAACTGCTTAAAACTCCTAGGCAGAGACTGGAGTATTATATCGACCTGGGTTTCCCAGTCGATCTGAGCTCCAAGAACCTCAATCTCATCGATGTGGACCATCATCTTAAGGACATGATCCCTTACGGGTATCCCTTCGACCATAATAGTCGTCATCAAGCTCTTCATCGCAACTTGCCTAGCGGCCCGACCCTAGTGCCCGAAGAGCTCCTTGAGGTTTAGCATCATGTCACTAGTAGTGGGCATGACTTGATACTGATGTTGCAATACATTCGACATAGATGCCAGAATGTAGCACCGCGTCATCTCATCTGCCTTGATCCACTTCTTGTAACGCTCCCTCTGCTCTTCACCAGAGTTCTCGCTAGGCTTTTCAGGACATTCTTCGAAGAGTACATATTTGTACTCTTCAGCAGTAAAGACAATGTCCAGGTTTCTTTTCCAGACTATATAGTTTAGGCCAGTAAGCTTATTTTCCTTAAGTATGGTCGCTAGTGGGTTAAAGATCATTTTGAAAATCCTGAGAATCACAACCAACACAACTTTAGATTTCTAAAATAAATTGATTCCTTAAACAATAAATTTTTTTTTGAAATCAACCAACACCTTTAAACACCAAGAAATTCGCATGCCACGATGGTGTGGACGTATACGAATTTCTACATTCGTAAGAGGAAGTTTTACCCATTAATCTTACTATCTTGTCAACTTAACTTTTTGACAAATAAGATTAATAGTTGGTTCACTTCGACCCTGTAAATAATAGCAGTGACTCCGATGGGGTGGAAGACACTCAGAGCCGACGCGTAGATTTGTTCGCATCACTTATCAGATTGTAATTGAGGTCACGGGACCCTTAGGGTCCCTCTCCCACTTAGTTATTTAGTTCGAGGAATTTTACATGCACACACACAAGCACATAAACCAACAAAAAGAAATAGAAAAATCTTAGATTTTCCAACTTTCATGGCCTTGGTCTCCAATATGCCTCCAGTCATGTCGTCACCTCGTCCGCTCCTCCCTACACCATGCGCAAGCCACCTTGAAGAGATCTCCGAGCTGAGATGACTAGCTAATTTATTTACATCCATCGATCCTATACTCCACGAAGGAGTGTACATAAAAACTAGATCGAAAGTAAACAAAAAGTTCGGCTAAACACGTGCCGTATTTAATTACAAAAATTAAATACTATCTAGCCTCGTCAACCCCGAGGATTTAATTAATTACACAAATTGCACAACCAATCACATATATCTATTATTTTGGTCATGATAAGTTGGAATCTAGTGTCTGTAAAAAAGAGTTAGCCTACGCACATCCACAAATCATCCAGCAAAAATAAAATATGTGAAAATGCACAAAAATTAACCAATCCTAAACACACAAAACCGAAAACCTCAGCTCTTATACCAATTGATGGGTATGGCTTGGCGGGTTTCCTAAGCGAATACTTGGTCGTCCTTAAGAGACCTCTCCGTGTCTACGGATTAAAAATTAATCTGAATGGAGAGTCATCTCCCAACGACCATCTCGTCATCGTATCATTCGGTACAAATTACAACTTGGCCAATCACAAAGATCGAGTCTTGTAATTCTCCTAACCAAACGACTGCGGAAAAGACGACGAGTGGATCGCCGATTTCTGTGTTTATTATCGGGGTCCATTAATTAATTATCTACCGTTAATTAACAAATAATTAAACAAGATAATTAAACAAACATGTAACATAAAATGATAGAATAACAAGGAGCTAAGGAAGAGAATTATACCTTCCTTTACCTCGTAGCCTTCTACCTTGACCCTTCCCTCCCGGACGTCGTGTGGGCGACAAGCTATCGAGAACCGGAATCACCAAACAAGAGCCTAAGCCTTCTCTTCTTCCCTCTCCTTGTGCCGGCCAACAAAACCTGGTCCGGCCACACCAGGGAAGAAGCTGCCTTCTTCTCGCTGCCACCGCCTCCTTCCTCCTTCTATAGCTACTGCCGACCCAAGGAGGTGCCAAGAAGATGATTATCTCCCTCGCTTGGCCGCCGGAAAGACCTCCCTTGGAGGTTATCGCCGTCGCCGACCCCTAGCCAAGGAGCGTCGCCGTCGGTGCTCTTTTCCTCCTCCTTTGCTTGTGTCCGGCCAAGAGGAAGGAGATGAGGTCTCCTTCCTTCCTTGTGCCACGCCCTAAGTGGAGAGAAAAGAGAGAAGAGAAAGGAAGAAGAGTTTTCTTCCTATTACACCCGTCGGCCACTTGGTGCCTTAGGAGAGAGAGAGGGAGAGAAGGAGAAGAATAATAGAAGGCTTAATCAATCTTGTTTCTTGATGGCATCATGGGGTATATATAGGGCTAAGGTAGGGACCAAGAGGAGGAGTTGAGTCTTGGCCCACTAATGGATCTAAAACTAATCCATTAATGAAGATCCATTCCACTAAAGGATCTTCGTTGAACTTCCTCACCAACCCCATATTTTCATATGGGCTCCACCTATTATGAAGCATCCATCCGTCCGTGTTTAAGATATCGAATGTCCGCCGATTAATTAAATTACTGACAATTTTAATTAATCAACTTCTGGCTCCTTAACTAGTACCACTCAACCTTATCATCATGTTGGATCAAATCCACCTGCAGGGTTTAACATGATGAACCTTATGAGCTCATCAAGGGGGCATCATTATCCCGACTCACCAGGACACAGATTCCGTCAATAATCAATGTCACACCATATAATTAATATTATTTCCTAACTTACTGGGCCTATCGATTTAGCAGAATAAATCTCGCCCATTGGTAAATCAAAGAAATAAATATTAACTATACGTGCTCGTTATTATATCGGGATTTAGGGATTGTACTCCATAATAATCCGAGGTATAATCCAATTATTAAGTCAGTACAAATTGGATAACCTTTGGTTTTGGTTCTACTCAATGCACACAAAGCACACTCGTGTAATTCTATGGTCAAGACAAACCACACCTAATTACACTATAACCATCCCGAGGTTTGTCCAATTCCATCTTGGTTGTGAGCCTCTGCTTATACTATGGAAGGAATTGATAACATGATCTGCCGTGTGTTACCGCACATCATGTTATCTATAATGCAAAGTAAAGGACTTTTATGCATATGCTAATATAAATACGCATCTTGTGTTGTTGTGATTCTCTTTTCAAAATGTAGATGATCTCATATATATAAAAAGAACAAGTCTTTTAGTATACACATCTAACAGCATGCATGGAAGTTTCTACCGTTTAAAAAATTAACCTTATCTTTTAAAACGATAAACTTTATAAAAGATAAATTTATCATTTAATCAACGATTAAGGATTAAATTTATCTACATTCAATTAATGGATAATTACTATCCTTTAATCAGACAGAAACTTCTACCGTTTAAAAGATTAACCTTATCTTTTAAAATGATAAGTTTTATAAAAGTAAAATTTATCTTTTAATTAACGGTTAAGGATTAAATTTATCTATGATCAACGGTAATGATTAATTTCCTTAGCCTATAAATAAACTTAGAAGTTAAAGAGATTTTCAACAGATTAATTGTAATTCTTCTAGCTTTTATATTATGCTACAAAGTTTGTAAAAGGCATCTCCGCCAGAAGGAGATTTTCATAATGTGCTTCAACCGTCTTGGATTAGCAACTACCTAGGTTGCAACCAAGTAATTTCTGTGTCTTAGCCTTTCTATTAGTTGAGTTAGTTTATGTTTATCTTATTTAATTGTAGCAACTAAACTGAAATCTTTGTGTGCCGCACAAAAGATTTATTTTTATTTTACAACGACAATTCACCCCCCTCTTGTTGTTCCACCTCGATCCGACAAGGGATACCCTTAACTAGTCCATTTTGGCTTAGTTTTGAAATTAATTTCGTGTGTGTGTGACCTAGTCTTCTATGCCATAAATTAGTTTCTTCTAGTTGGGTTAGAAAACATTTAGGTGTGGATGATAGGTTAATAATATAAATATTATTTTTCCTAATTCTCTTAAGGGTTACTTTTGGGTCTTGTAAGCTCTTAATAAGGCAGTCTGAGTTAGTGAAGGTAATTACATATTCAGTATCATATAGTTGACTAATGCTAAGTAAGTTAAACTTAAAATTATCAACTAATAGCACCTTTTTAATAATGAAATCAAAGTTCAGTTCAATATTACCTGAACCAATAACCTTAAGTGTGACATTGTTGCCAAATGCTACTGAACATAAATTCTTGTAATTGATTTTGGTGAACTTCAATTTATCTCCAGTAATATGTCTGGAGCATCCACTATCCAACATTTATTGGTCCAAATCTTTATGTTCTTACACATAAAGTACTCTGATATGGATCCATTTCTATAGAAGTATAAGGATAGATTGATTGAGTTTCACTGTCCAGTCTGTCTCACCCAATCTGAGTTATCACTCATGTTACTCCTGTGGGTATTACTGTGAGACAGATTTTAGCTTCATTAGCTTAATTTGAAAAATTGTTAAGTTAAAATTTGAAAAATATTTAGGTTGAATTATTTTTGAAAAGTTGTTTAAGTTGGATTAATTTTGAAAAGTTGATTAAGTTGGATTTTGAAAATTAGTTAAATTAGATTTTTTGGAAATTTATTAAGTTGAATTTTGAAAATTAATTAAGTTGAATTTTGAAATTTTATTAAGTTGAATTTTGAAAATTTATTAAGTTGGATTTTGAAAATTAGGTTTAATAACTTAAAGGTGAAATTGATTTAGTTTGTAAGATTGGTTGGGTTGGACTAAACTTTTAGGTCTTAAGCATTTCACCCATTTCTAAGTTACAAAATAGGGTATCCTTATCTGTTTTGTGAGATGCATTAATTTTACCTTTGAATTTAAGTTAAAACTATGATTTAATTGAACCTTATGTTAGATTCAAGTTTAACAATTAGTAAATTGAAAATAGATTTCAATAATCGACTTCTAGGTCTTGGTGAGGCACAGGGGCCTTCTTGGTTATCGGAACAACGACCCTTTCCTAGACAAATCTTTTTAAAAAATTTTATTTTCAAATTACTCTTTGAGAAACTCTGGTCTAACTAGTAGAGGATGTGGCGAGGTAGCTTCGGCTAGTTCTACTAGACTAAAAAGACCAAATAGGGTACACCTTATCCTACCTGACTCTTTAGACAGGCTTCCCTAACATACTATCATCTCGCCCCACCCTAATACTAGGTTGTGCAAGTTTCAATCAAGTCAGGTCCTTGTCTAACTTTTTCTAATCCTTAGCATGACATTTTTGCAGTAAATAAATAAACAAGCATCAAACAAAAATTCAGAGAAACATGCAAAAGATCATCTAATTATGAAGATAGTTTTTCTATTGGCTCCCCCTAGACTGAAACCACGATATAGACTATCTAGGATGTGAATCTTGTCCTTAGGGATCCAATAGTGATTTGGTCATGCTTGATTAGTCAAGCTTAACTTTGGGACCCATGCTTGGACTCGGGTTCTAGTTTGGGTCAAAATAGAATAGTAGGATTTGTAACGTGAGTTGGTTCGGTAACCAAGTCCGGATCGGTTTAGAACGGATTTCTATTTTCTAAGAATCATGTCAAGATTCTTGGAACCCGAAGTAAACCGTTCTAGCGCAACTCGAAGTTCCTTCACTTGAGTTTTCAAGGAGAAATTCTCTTCCTAAAGTTGTTGAACTTGAGTTGAGGTTTCTTCCTGAATGGTCTCAGTTAAGGAGCTTGAGTTGGCCTCCTCCTTCAGGACTTTTACTTCCTGTTGAAGGGACTCAACCCGGATATTAGGTTTGGCCAACTTACGAGATAGATAAGAGATTAAGGCATACAATTGAGATTCAGGATATCCTCTTACCGTGATTTGTCCGTCTTCTGATATTGATAGCTTCCCGATTCCTCCGCGTTCTTTCGGTTCCGATTCTAACTCGGTCTCGAGTTCTTCCGAGGTAGTTAGCGCGAGGAGGTTGGATTGCGAAGCTTCTTCTTCGTCGTTCAAAGAGGGCTCGTCCCATGTAGCTTGAAGTGCTTTCTTCTCCGAGTCTTCTTGGCCTCCTTCAAGTTAGGGCACTCCGATTTGTAGTGACCCTTCTTGTTGCACCCATAACAGGTGACTTCGGTCTTCCCTTTTTGACTGGTATTTGGTTCAGTTGGATAATCCTTTGAATGAACCACTATCTTCTTCTTCCTTTGGCCTTTAATCATTTTGTAATAGTTTCAGGTCATTCTGATTAGATTGGGATGATTGATTCCGTCGTCGTTAGATTCTGAGTCGGTATCTGACTCGGGCATTAGTAACGGTTTTTTCTTCTTTCCCGGGATTTTCCTGCAAAAAGAGCTACTCATTTCTCGACCTGTGCAGTATTAGTCTATTCATGCAATTCTAACTCAGAAAATAATTCATTTAGTTTAATTTTAGATAAGTTTCTCGAAACCTTGTATGCATCTACCATAGATGCCCACAAAGAATTTCTAGGAAACGAATTTAGCGCATACCTAATTAAGTCACGGTTTTCTACCATGTGACCTATGGTGTATAGACCATTCATTACTTCTTGAATTCGTGCATGGAGTTGTGCAACGGTCTAGCCGTCTTGCATCTTCATGTTGTAGAGTTTATCCAGTAGAAGATCACGCTTGTTGATTCTCGTATCCGAAGTTCCTTCGTGCAGCTCGATCAATTTATTCCACAACTCCTTTGCACTGCTAAATGGGATGACGTAGTTGAGTTCTTCTTTCGTTAGGCCACACTGGAGGGTCTATGTAGCCTTGGCGTCTACTTTAATTTTCTTCTTGAGTGGGGCATCCCACTCTGAGTATCCCAGAATTTCACCTTGTGAATTCTTCAAGATTTTCAGTCCAACCTGGATAATAATCCACACCTCTACCTGAGTTTTCAGGTGAACCTCCATTCTGCTCTTCCAGTAGGAGAAATCTTCTCCTGAAAAGAGAGGTGGTCGTGTAATGTCATAACCTTCTTGCATGGCCATGGAAAATCCTGAAAAGAGACAGAAACAAAAAACTAGTTCTAAGACTTAGTCTTGGATTAGTAGTGTGGTATAGAAGAAAAGAATATTAAATCTCGAGTGGTGTTGCACCAACTTCGAGAAATGATAAGAATTTACGAACGATAAACAATTAAGAAAATATCATAAAAAGCAATAATACCTTTTCTGATAGAAAATAACGATGAGATCCGAAAAACTTTCTCAATTGGTAGTTTCACCAAGATTGAGCCACCCGTTCAGATACCACTTGTGGGATCGTTGCGATCGATAGAGGGGGTAAATATCGATAACGTAATTTTTCAAAAAATCAAATTTAGATGCAGCGAAAAATACACAATTCAAACACGGCTAACGCAGTTGGTTTTGGATCAGAATTTTGGTAGTATTCTGTCCTTTTTGGTTTTGGATGATAGATGGTGCTAGCATGCTGTATTTGAGTGAAGGATTGTGCTTTTGTTGATGTTGAGTTGGTTGCTTTGTTTTGGGTAGGCTCTGTGGAAGATATACATTTGTTTGAGTTGGACCAGTAGATGTAATGAATTTGGGACTTGAGTTTTGCCTAAGTTAACAAATTTATGCAACCACCGATTCTCTGGTGTGACAACGTTGGCGCCACCTTTCTCACTACCAATCCAATTTTTCACGCACGTACGAAACACATGTTAAGGCAATCTATGGTCCGGAGTGACCATGTGTTTTGATGTTTGGGCAAAGGGTTTAAGTTAGGTTTTCCCTTGTGATCTAATATGTGTATTTGAGTGTGCAGGATGTACAGGTTACACATATGGACTTAGCTGGACGGCTTCGGTATAGTGAAGGGTGGTATGGAGATAAGCTGGAGGCTTGTGTGCACCCGGGGGACCTTGGTATAGCAGGGATGATGAGCCGAGGGGCGCGGACTTCGAGACGTACGTGAAGGATGGCATGGAGACAAGCTGGAGGCTTGTGTGCATTCGAGGGACGATGACCGAAGACGAAGAGGGCGCGAAGGTAACAGTCAAGGCTGCTGGTGAAGAGTCAGCTAGGTCATGAAGGGACAAGAGCCAAGGGAGGAGGATTCCAAGGGCAAGCCGGGAAGTGGACTTCAAGGGCACACGTGAAGGGTGGCATGGAGGCAAGCCAAGGGAAGGCTTGTGTGCGCATCCGAGAGACGATAGCTGGTGGAAGAAAACTTCAAGGGGCAAGCCAAGGGAGTGCACCTGAAGGCGCGCGTGGAGGAGGGTCGTTGAAGTGAGGAAGAGTGTGTTTGTAAGCTGGGCAGTCGACTGGGGATATAACAGTCGACTGCCAGCGAACACAGAAACACACAGAAGGTTTTTGACCCTGGACCAGTTGACTGCTCTGGGAGCAGTCGACTGGTGAGCACCTAGAATTCGAACGTTGGGTGTCACCGGTCGAATTTGAGTGGGGGCATGGGGCAGTCAACTGGTGGCGGCCAAAACAGGAGTAAGCTCTATTTAAGAGGGCTTCGTTTTGGCTAAAACTCTTGACGAATTTGGCTTTGGGTAAGAGCCAAATAGTAGTCTAAGAGCTCAGATATTGTCGAGGTGTTGTGGCGAGGTTTCTCCACCCACAAGGAGCGACAAGGGCTAGCCGGAGAGTATCCGGGGAGTGATCCACCGAAGGATTCTTGGATTAGTCACCTTTAGGGGTGGATACCATGTAAACTCTTCTTGTTAGCATTGAGTTTCTTATTGTTAATTGTATATTTGTATTGTGATAACCCTTTTGTAGAGAAAGATCAAGAAAATTGTTATTCACCCCCCCTTCTAGCAACCGTCAACGATCTTACAAGTGTTATCAGAGCGAAGGACCGCTCTTGTTGGACTAACCGCCAAAGGAGCACAAACTAGAGGGAAAAATGATGGAAGACAAGCTAGGGGATGATATATACACTCCACCTCCATATGACCATGAAGATTTCGGCTGTTGGAAAGCAAGAATGGAGATATGATTTGGAATGGAGTGGGACCTTAGGATCGCACTTGAAGAATCATTTGAAATTCCTAGAGATAAGCACGGGAAGAAGCTTCGCCCTAGATATTGGAATCAAGAGCAACAAAATCAATCTAGGCAAATGAAAAGGTAATTGGTACATTGATTAATATTTTGCCTAACCATATTTTGAGTAGTGTAGGGGTATATAAGAATGCACATGATCTATGGAAAAAGATAGAAGAAGTCCATGAAAACCCTACACGAGGTCAATTAGTGGAAGAGCCCAAGAGGAGGAACAATCTGTTGGTGCAGGAAGCACCATATCGAACCTTGTTTTGATATTGACAAAGGATTCAAAGTTAAGTATTATTTGTGGTCTAATGTGTTCACTGAGTGTGTAGAAAGAAGTCCTGGCGAAGGGCTGCTAGGCACCTGGCGAAGGGCTGCTAGGCAGCGAAGACCTGGCGAAGGGCTGCTAGGCACCTGGCGAAGGGCTGCTAGGCATTGAAGACCTGGCGAAGGGCTGCTGGGCAAAAGTCCAACCGGAGGAGCCGGTTGGCAAAAGGTAAACTCTCCTGAGAGGAGTAGGTGAGGACGCGTTCCCCGTCGAGGGAACAGTAGGCATCGGTTCGACATAGGGTTCCATTTGGGAGACCCAAAGTCAGAAACAAGACAGCTAAGGCTGTAAAATTTAACTAATATTCTTTCCTTGTTTGTATTGGTACTAACCTTGAATGCAGGGACCGAAGGAGTGCGTTTCTGCAGCTCAGAACACCCCAAAGGAGAGGGGCAGGCAGCTGGGCTAGGCGCTCGGGAGGTCCCGGGCGCCCAAGGTCAAAGCCAAACATGCAGTTAAGCAAGAATCGCTTCGGAACAACACTGGGCTAGGCGCCCGGGAGGTCCCGGGCGCCCAAGGTCAAAGCCAAAGATGAGTAGAAGCAAAATCAGCCACGAAGCCAGCAGACCCAGTCAACCTGGGCGCCCGAGAGGTCCTGGGAGCCCCAGTCAGCTCCAGAGCCGATTCGAAGGGGATAAGCGCTGACCAAGCTTCGAATAGAGGTTCTCGGATCTGAAGACACGTGTCAGGCGCCCCCGACATCCCAGGCGCCTGCTATAAAGGGCTCGACCCTGCCCCCCCACCCTCCAAGCTCTTAGGCATCGGTTTGAACAACGCGAATGCTAGAGTCATCAAGTCGATAAGAAATGTGTATTTTTTATATACTATTTACATTTGTAATCTTTGGTACTATAGAATGCAGTAAGTCAAGACATGCCTGAGTAGAGTCGAGCGATCAACAAGTAAAATATTGTGTTTTTTTTTTTTAATTCCACTCTATTTCTCTTAATCTATCGAAAAGTTCACGATATCACCTCTATCGTGTTTCTCGATCCAACAATCAAGTGAGAAATCGTCTACGTCATCAAGAGAAGAGGAAAAGGGGCTATCGGATGGGGAGAGAATTCAACATCGAAGAGGAGGAGAAAGAAGTTGAAGAATCATCCACTTCTCAAGAAAAGAAGAAGAGTCTCAAATTCAAGAATTGAAGGGGATGAGAGACCCTCATCCATACCGGAGCAAGAAGATTGTATGCTTTGGGTGCAATGAAAAGGGACACTACAAGGACAAGTGTCCAAAGGGTAAGAAAGAGGAGGTAAATCCTAAATTCATCTTAATTCATTTAAATTCTAACATGGGTTGTAGGAATGAGGAAGCTCAAAAGAAAAGAAAGAAGATTCGATGTTTCACGTGTGGTGAGCTAGGACACTACCACACAAAGTACCCAAGGAGTAAAGAGTTCAAGAAAATGGAGCACTTAAGAAGATGGAAGAAAGAAGAAAGGGAGAAGAAAAGAAGCTCACAACAAGGGGGAGCTACAAGGGTAAGGGAGGTAATCCCTAATCTTAAATTTAAATGTCATTCAAATTTAAGTTCCTCCATGCATGCTAAAAATAGTGTAAATTATTTACCCATCATAACTTAGGATTTAAATATCATGATAGGAGTATGGTTTGCATTGTTGATAAAAAATCTAGGAAAACCATGCATCATGAAAAATCTAAGACCACTAGACCTAAGGATCAAGGCAAAAATCCCAAGAAGGGGAAACACATGCCTAGGAAGATGGGTAGGTCTAGGAATGTCCAAAGTGGACATGCGGATTCTAGGTTTAAGAGCCTAGAAAAGGAAAATCAAGATTTAAGGGAAAAGCTTGATAGGTTAGAGAAAACCCTAGAGAGATTCACTGTTGGATCTAAGGGTTTAGATTGGTGTTGGGTGGTTTAAACCGCACCAATGATAGATCGGGGTTGGGATATCGGTCTAAGAACTCTCATGCCAAGGGAAAAAATATGCTAGGGTAGCATATGATTATGGCAAGAAGGGGAATCCAAAAATGGCAAGGGGTGTCATTTAAAAGAAAAAGAAATGACTTAACCAAGGACAAGGTGTCTAAGGTTAAGAGGGTTGAGTTTGTAAGCCAAGAGTCACCGGAGGTACACCGGTGTGGTCTAGTGTTTGTTGAGTCACCTAGGGAGGTGGCTAGGGCTAAGAGCTCAAGGGGGAGCTCTAAAAGCCTTTGGGATATATGATGAATGGACCTTGGGAGGGTTGCTCCTAGATGTCTAGATGGACCATGGAGTGTGCCAAAAAAATTGGAGACGGACTTGAGTCTCAATTCTTAAGTTTTGGCACGGTGTTTTTGAGTTTCATGCATGGAAATATGACATTGGAGTTATATTACATGAAAATTAATTTTTGATGTGTAATTGTCATGTAAATCAATGCTAGGGACGCATTGTAGGTTGGCATGGGCAAAGACATCAAGAGGAAACCAAAACTAGGACTTTATGTCAAGGTTCTATTGAACTTTTTAGCTAGTTTTGAGTTTTGTGTCAAACTTGAGAATGGTGATAGATACATTTTGGAATGTATTTTTTCCAAGTAGGTATGGGTACCACAAACTTCTCCACAAAATTTGAGAATTTTTGGAGATTTGTGAAATTTCTGATGCATTTCTGAATTTGGCCAGAAAAGTTGAAATTCTGATTTTCAGAGTATCAGTCGACTGCCATTGAGGGCAGTCAACTGGTCAGGGCTGATTTTTGTATCAACAGCTGGAAAGATGTTCAAATGGTGTAAAACAAGTGTATGGGGGGCTAATACACTGTGTTTAGGATCATTGGGGATTAAAAGAACCAATAATTGGGATATTGTTGGAGTCTTTTTGATGTTAGGCAAAGGGGGAGAAGTGTTGGGTTTAATTTGGGAAACCAAACACGCCTTTGCAAGAAATCCTAGGTCTAGGGGGAGACTAGGTAAAGGGGGAGCATTGTTGCTCCATTATTGGCGTAAGGGGAACCTTGGAGAGGTTCTTAAAAAGCCTTTGTAAGTCCAGTGTAAGGGGAGCTTTGGAGAAGCTTTAAAAAGCCCGTTTTGGTGAAAATTCCTAACTTGGGAGGGTTAGGTGTGGGGATGCCTTGGGTAGGATCCATGATTGTTTGCATTTGCATATGCATTGGCGGTGTAAGTCCAAGATGGAGTCTTGGCAGTGTAAGGCCAAAATGATTGTTTTAGCATTGTTATTGTCATTTATTACTATTTATTTTCCCTAACTTAAACGTATTGTCAAACATCAAAAAAGTGGGAGATTGTTAAGGCAATATATGGTCCGGAGTGACCATGTGTTTTGATGTTTGGGCAAAGAGTTTAAGTTAGGTTTTCCCTTGTGATCTAATATGTGTATTTGAGTGTGCAGGATGTACAGATTACACATATGGACTTAGCTAGACGGCTTCGGTATGGTGAAGGGTGACATGGAGACAAGCTGGAGGCTTGTGTGCACCCGAGGGACCTTGCTATAGCAGGGATGATGTGCCGAGGGGCGCAGACTTCGAGGCGTACATGAAGGATGACATGGAGACAAGCTGGAGGCTTGTGTGCATCCGAGGGACGAGGGCCGAAGACGAAAAGGGCGCGAAGGCAACAGTCAAGGCTGCTGGTGAACAACCAGCTAGGTCATGAAGGGACAAAAGCCGAGGGAGGAGGACTCCAAGGGCACACGTGAAGGGTGGCATAGAGGCAAGCCAAGGGAAGGCTTGTGTGCGCATCCGAGAGATGATAGCCGGTGGAAGAAGACTTCAAGGGGCAAGCCAAGGGAGTGTACCTGAAGGCGCGCGTGGAGGAGGGTCGTTGAAGTGAGGAAGAGTGTGTTTGTAAGCTGGGCAGTCGACTGGGAATATGATAGTCGACTGCCAGCGAACACAGAAACTCACAAAAGGTTTCTGACCTTGGACCAGTCTGGTGAGCACCCAGAATTCGAACGTTGAATGTCAACGATCGAATTTGAGTGGGGGCAGTCGACTGCCCCATGGCGGCCAAAACAGGGGTAAGCTCTATTTAAGAGGGCTTCGATTTGGCTAAAACTCTTGACGAATTTGGCTTTGGGTAAGAGCCAAATAGTAGTCTAAGAGCTCAGATATTGTCGAGGTGTTGTGGCGAGGTTTCTCCACCCACAAGTAGCGACAAGAGCTAGCCGGAGGGTATCCTGGGAGTGATCCACCAAAGGATTCTTGGATTAGTCAGCTTTAGGGGTGGATACCAAATAAACTCTTCTTGTTAGCATTGGGTTTCTTATTGTTCATTGTATATTTGTATTGTGCTAACCCTTTTGTAGAGAAAGATCAAGAATATTGCTATTCACTCCCCCCCCCCTCTAGCAACCATCAACGATCTTACAACACATTGAGATTGACTTTCACTTTGTTTTTACCAAAGATCAGGTTGTTGACATTTTCACAAAGGGGTTATCCTCGCATCATTTTGCTCTTCTTCGAGACAAGCTCACGGTGTGTGCCTACCCATTTTGCTTGCGGGAGGGTATTAACGAAACATTTGTTCTCCAATATCTCAGAGATTCTTGATATGAGAAACTTCTATTATGAGGAAACTTAATAACGAAGAAAATATTTTAGTAAAGAAAAAAACTTCTCATTATTGATATGAGAAATTTCTATTATGAGGAAACTTAATTACGAAGAAAATCTTTTAGTAAGGAAGGATCTTCTCATTAAGAAATAAATGTGTAAGAAAACATTTTCATTCACCTTACTTTATTTTCTTCAACTTTCTCTTTCTTTATTAAGTTGTACTTGTATGTCTTGCAACAATCATTTTATTTATTCTCAATTTTTCTTTCCAATTCAAGTCAATTCGTCTTACATTCCATATGCTCCTTACTAGCTTCATGATTTGCAAGACAATGACTCAAATTCAATTATCCTTCATTAGCAAACTGATCATATTTAGTCTTGTTACTTGCTTCTTAAATAACTTGTAGCAAAAAATAAAAAATCTTATGAGAAGAAACTAAATATAATAGTAATCTTTTATCACATTCCTCCACGTTGCACATAATTCTCTTATAATGTGACATTTTGAAATGCATGTTAGCACTTTCTTGAAACATATTGCGGATATCTCTTTTCGGACCTCTTCTACTAAAAAGTCTCTAATTTTTTTTAACAATGTTGTCCCACTTCCTCGGATCATCAAAACAAGTCTCATCATTCAAGTGCTAACATTGAATATACTCATCATCTTTCTCATTATCATTCAATTCATCCATAGCAAAAATTATCATACATCCAATCCTCCTTTCAATGAAGGCATCATTAATTACATCATCAGTCCGACTATTATAAATCCCAAATCTAGCCGAGCATAATTTTATGATTTCAAGTTCGTTAGTCAATTGAAACTCTAATTCTAATGTCATGCCAAGAGACCTCATTTCTCTAACACTTTTTTGTATGCTTAATACAAGTCAACCTTGACTTTTTTTAAAAAAAAATCTTATTTAACATTCGATTGAGATGTCAACCTACCAAGACTTTCCATATCTAGAGACTCCTAGCCTCCAAGACTTCCCTTCATCACTTATCAAGCATCCACCACTATATGACCTACTTGAAGTTCCATCACTATTAAACACTAGTTCTCTATGGCATACTTGAACTTCCATGCTACCAGCATCTATTGAACTTCTCCATTATCAAATGTTGAACTTCTCCATTATCAAATGTCTAATCGACTTTCACCCACTTAATACTTGACTCATTTGAGCAATACATTGATCAACAACAAACATATTACTCGAACGTCAACATATATCATAGATCGGTATTGCAAGGGGCGGAGTTCTATTGGTTATCTATACTTCCAATACCAAGTGGTGTGATTGACAAATTATATGGTCTTTGCCGGTCATTGATTTGGTCTATCAAACATCCACCTATATCTTGGGCGACAATATGTCTACCAAAAGATGACGGTGGCCACGGGACCTGCATGCTTGGAACAATGCATTCTTATGTCGGACACTATGGAAGATCCAAAGTAAAGCGGGGCTCGTTGTGGGTAAGATGGGTGCAACACCACTACATCAAAGGTGCAGATTTTTGCCAATGGCATGGTAAGGCATCCGATTCGCCATGGATGAAAAGGTTATCATATATTAGAGATGATTTATTGCGAAGATTGGGGAGTCAAAGCGTTCTAAACATGAAGTTAATTGATTGGTTTGCTGTGGAAAAGAAAAGAGATGGCCAACGCATATGAAGTATTTAAACCATGCGCGGCAATGATAGTTTGGGCGCTGATAGTGTGGAGGGCTGGATTAATGCCTAAGCATCAGTTTACTTGGTGGTTAATGGCTCATGGATAGCTGAAGACGGCAGATAAGATGACTTGTGAACCAAACAAGATATGCTCCATGGCATATATAATTTGAGCACACCACAAAAGTTCCATCTATAACTCCAGTTTGTATCAAATAAAACAAAACTTTTCCCAATTGTAAATAGTCTTGCACCAACAACTCAAGATGGCAGGTTCAAGAACACAAGCCGAAGAGCTACATGGCAGTGAAGATTGTAAAGTTGGGTCAACGGATAGGCATTAAAATGAGAACTATTAAATACTATGGACATAAATTAGAACGAGCACTATGCAGAATTCTTAAAGTAAAATGTAATTTTATAATTAATACTAATTTTGATATATCAACATATCTTATGCTTATGCATATATTTGCATTTATAAGTATTTTATTTTTAGCTAAATGTGATAAATTAAAAAAAAACTCTCTTTAGATTGGAAGTAGCGAGATAAAGAACTATGAAGTTCTGTGGAGAAATTATAAATTGACGGAGGATGAAAATTCTCCTCTATCTGAAACAATTAGTTTCACCATATTAAAAGTCAGAGGAGGAAGAGAAATGAAATTATCCAGTTTTCACAGTTTTAAGTTAAGAAACATACTGTATGTTGGAGTTAACTCAATGACGTGCAAATTAAAAGATAATATTAAATTAAGAAAGTTCTGATTTTCTTTGCAAATGACACTTAGCATATTCAAACTTGCTTCCTAAAAGTTAGACATGCCATCATATTATTAGCTATTAAAAATAAACACAAATTCCCATCAAGGAAAGAAAAAGGAGGGCAAGGAGCTATAACTCTGAATTGAAGTTCAAGGATGAAAATTTAGAAAGTTAGGCCAAGAGGTTTTAGACCCCAACAAAAGAGGAAGGCAGACATAAGATCCTGTAGATATGAAGTGACGATTGAGAATAAAACTTGGATGGTCAGGCCCAAGAAATTATGGGCCCTGCATCAAATTTAAGAAGCATCCAAACAGTAGAGAGCCAGTTACCAGTTAAATATATGTAAATCAACTAAACATTCCCTGTCATGCATGCACAACTTAAGTGGTTATTACCAACCGGAAGACACCCCCCAATTACATGTAATTAAGTAACTAGAATTTACAGACTAAGAACTTGCTCATGGTAGTTTGCATCATATTTACAGCCATTCAAACATGAAATGGAACAAAAAAAGAGGGCATTTCCAGCTTCAATAAAGTGGAAGGAAGGCTACATGAAATGGAATACCTGCCACATATATCAGAAAGCTAGCTACTAGAGTATGTCTGGAACAAGTAGCCCAAAATCTCTTTATAGTCACCCATTTGAATCCCAGTGTTAGGATCGACAAAATAAGGCACCTACAAATGAAGAAAAAAAATCTCACAGTTTCTTGCATTAGTGTAAGCATGTTCCGAGACATTGAGTACATTATGCAACATCTATTGAATTAACTAGCGTATGCTTTTTTGCCTATATGCGATGCACAGGTGCCAACTTGAGAGACATAGGTGAGCAAAAATTAAAACATTTTTATAGAATAATAAAAAAATGCCTCTTTTTTTAATTCATCATCAAAATGGCACCCCAACTAATTTGTTTTTTTAAATCAAATTAGCCTACTAAATCCGCTGCACTTTCACATGCATCTACAAAAGAAAGTCAGATTGGCTATCGAGCCAGCTTAACGTGTCTAAGTAAACTCATACAGTACTTTTGGTTAAAATTATCACATGAGTGATAAATTTAAAAAATTAATAATAAATAGTAAAGTGATATAAATATTGTTATAAAAAAGTTATAAATTTAAAAATAATTAGAAATAGGAACCTGGTAATCTTAGTAGTTTTGGTCCAAAAGTCATGATCATTTTTTTAACTTAAAATTCAATATAGGAATCATTGGAGTTTATTCATATTTTTTTAAAATCATCAAATGACTCAGAAGTTACATGTCATAGTTTTAGCCAAACTGTCACATGCTTATTTTCGCTCAAAATTTGAAAGATACTAGGCATTGGAGTCTGATATTTGAGATGGAAAAAATGGTGTCTTTATATGCCAGATTAGAAATCTATCTTAGAAAACTATCTACAATTAGGAAGCTAATTAAGCTAATTAACAACTAACATAATTGACAGATATATACAAATATATACAGCTAACATCCAATAGTCCATTTCCCTGAAAGTAAATCAGCCAAGTCGCAAGTGTCATTGTCATCTAAAGCATTCATCTCTTCTATTATTGCATCATATCAACCAGGATGAGATATCGCTTCAAGAAAGTTTTAGGTAGAGATGAGTCCGAACCAAACCAAATTAACCAAAACCAAATTAATTGATTTTTTTCCAAACTAACCGAATGCAGAATTTTCTAATAAAAACTGGTAAAATATTAGTTAATTTGGTCGCAAACCTGATTAACTGAATTTTTTGAAATAATGAGAGATTTAATCGAAATCGAAATCTAATTTTTTATTTCGATTCATTTGGTTTAACTAAATAAAAAATTTTAAAACTGAAACCGAACCAAATTAACTGAAAAAACTAATTTTTGGGAAAAAAAACTGAAATATTGAATTAACTAAACCTAATTTTACATTGCAGTTTGTTCGATTTAACCAAATTTTTCTAACCCCTAATTTTGGGAATAGATTGAGTCAAGTGAGCCAATAAAAGAACAAGAGGAAGACCCTAAACCATTATAAAAAACAAAAAAAGTAGGAGAGGTACATTGACATTTACCTTTGCGTAACATAATAGGGAGATCATCGCTCGAGACTTGATCTACAGATGAAGGAGGAGATGTAGGACCTGAATTAAGAGGTTGACGTCTGGAATAGACTTGAATGATAGGATCTGGTTCCGAGATGGGTGCGGATGATTTGACAGAATATACCAATAAATCATCATCCCCCCCCCCCCACAACAAAAATGAGTCAGAATAGATGAAGACTAGAAATAAAGTGTCTTCCATTAAAGAAACATCAATTAAAACAAGATATTTGTTATATTAGGACAATAACACCGATATTCATTCTAAAGATGAGAATAACTACGGACAAACATTCTGAACAAAACAAATGCTACTAAATATCCTACGGTTAAGAGGAAATAACGGCTTATTGGGAAAAAGTATTTTGAAAGGGATCTCACCATGAAAAAACAGAGGATGTCATGCGGTTAATGAGAAAACATGTTGTAGAAATTACATCAGCTCAAAATAGTTTGGGAATATTGATTTAAAATAAAAGGGCTTGTATAGTTTCAACAAAATACCTTTTTTTATGTTTTGCCACACCGTTTTGCGATAGAATATCAACATAAGAGGTTTCATGAGGTCAGTCACTCTGACTCATATAAGATTAGAATAAACCGGATGTATATTCTTTGGAATTATCACTTTGTAACGTGCAAATGGACACATTGAACTGAGATTTTTAATCGCAACACAAAATGCACAAAACAAAGAAAATAACTCAAAATGACTTTTCATTAAATATAACCAAGTTACACGAGAATAATCATCCACAAAAGTAACAAAGTACCTAAATCTAAGTTTAGACAAAATAGGACAAGCACCATAAATATCAGAATGAACTAATTCAAAAAGAACAAAAGCACGTTTATTGACTCTAGGGCTCGAACTAAGACGGTGATGTGTTGCAAATTGACATGACTCACAATCTAATAAAGACACCTTACTATATTGTAGACAAAACTTCTTAAGCAAAAGGAGAGATGGATGACCTAACCTACAATGAGCCTCGAAAGAAGTGACACTCAAGCGAGCAAAAGAATTTGGAAGTAGTGTGTCAAGAATGTAGAGGCCTCCAGATTCATATCTTTTATCAATAATCTTCTTCGTCATAAGATCGTGAAATAAACAATGATGTGAAAAAAAAACAATGCAACAGTTAAGATTACGAGTTAGTTGGCTGACAAAGAGCAAATTAAAGAATAAATTAGGTAAATGTAAGATAGAGGACAAAAGACAGAGGAAGCAAAGAGTTAAGATTGATAGTGTCAGGAACACAAAGATGAAGACCTATTAGCTAAAGTAACAGTAGCATTATTAACTTTGAACTGAAAAGTAGAAAGAGATTAGAATTACTTGGAATATGATCCGTGACATTAGAATCAATAACTCATTTAGAGGATGGAGAAAGAAGACATGCATTGTGTTTACTTGAATCATCAATAACAAGAAGATGATGAAGACTTGAGTGATTCATGATATTATTGTAAGAACTTGACAAATTTATCTGCAGAGATAAGAACAGATTTATTAGAGACATAATTAGTGGGCGTAATAAAGGCAAGTGTTTTTATTGATTTTTATACTGAAGTTTTCTACACTTAAACTTCGTATAGCCCAACTTACAACATTAGTTGCACACAATACCACTAGAATTCAATGTTCGAGTTTTAAAGTTATGAGAGTCAACTTCTTTGTTTCCACTATGACTAGTTGATCTCCTAGGCATATAATTAGTATTGCGACTTACCAAAGTACTACTAAGTAGAACAGGTGCAATACTTTTTGTATGGATAATGCGACTAAATATATTTGTAAATAGGAGATCTCAGAATCGAAGAGAACTTGTGATTTCACAAACTCAAAGTCAGGAGATAGGGTAACGGGGAATCATGATAGTCAACTACTCTTGTTGCCGTTATTGAACCTTCACATCAAGGCTAAAGGGCAGCAACACATTAAATTCGTCATATGTCTTCTTGAATGTCATAAAATAATTGATTGATCTTGTTTTTCTACACAATAAAAGACTTTACAAACCTCATACATACGGGAGAGATTTCCTTTTCCAAAGTACAAAAATTTCAAATAATCCATTAGTTCTTTCACAAATTGACAATAATTGACCAAACCAACTACCTCACTATCAATATAATTCTGAATTTGAAGGAACAAACGAGCATTCTCTCCAAGTCATGTCTGCTTTAAATCATCCGTAGAACAGGTGCAATACTTTTTGTATGGAGAATGCGACTAAATATATTTGTAAATAGGAGATCTCATAATCGGAGAGAACTTATAATTTTACAAACTCAAAGTCAGGAGATAGGGTAACGAGGAATCATGATAGTCAACTACTCTTGTTGCCGTTATTGAACCTTCACATCAAGGCTAAAGGGCAACAACATATTAAACTCCTCATATGTCTTCTTGAATGCCATAAAATAATTGATTGATCTTGTTTTTCCACACAATAAAAGACTTTACAAACCTCATACATATGGGAGAGATTTCCTTTTCTAAAGTACAAAAATTTCAAATAATCCATTAGTTCTTTCACAAATTGACAATGATTGACCAAACCAACTACCTCACTATCAATATAATTCTGAATCTGAAGGAACAAGCAAGCATTCTCTCTAAGTCATGTCTGCTTTAAATCATCTGTAGGAGGATTTTTAGTCAAATGACCATCTTTATCAATATATCGTAGATAGAGGCAAAGAGTCTTACTCCAGACCAAATAATTTGAACCATTTAGCTTATTATCCATAATTTTAGACATCACAGACATCACATCCGTTACAGACAACTTATTTTCAGCCATAAGATCTTGAAATCCATGAAAAATAGCAGAAGACCAAATAAAGAATACAAAACAGAATAAATACCACAAGAATGTCCTAAAGGAAGTCCACAAGCAAGGATGTGTCTGTAAGCGCCGGTTTGCAAAACCCTATTTTCGAACTCTAATGTTGCTCTGATACCATGATATTTGAGATGGAAAAAATCATATTCTTTATTGAAAGATGAGGTATATTTATGTACAAGACAAGGAATCTATCTCAGGAAACTACCTACAATTAGGAAGCTGCATATATATATATATATATAGATGTTAGTTGTATATATAGTAGTATATATCTGTCACTTATGTTAGCTGTTAATTAGCTTCCTAATTGTAGGTAGTTTATACTTTCAAAGGGACCAAATGACTCAAAATAAGTCCAAAGGTCATTTTATACTCAAATGTTAAATTGGAATCTATAAACACTCAAGAAGGCTCTTAGAATCCAATCATGCTTCTGGAAGAATTAAATGATTCAAAATAGCAATGTAACATTTTTACTAAAAGATTATTTTTGTCTTGTTGGCTTGGAAGATATAACATACACAGGTTGTAGATACACATGAATGAATGGGCATATTTGTAATAAATTGGATCGTGCTCTTATCAACAAACTTTGGTTAGACATTATGCTTCGAAGTTTTGCAGAGTTCACTCTACCAAGATGTCTTTCTAACCACTGCTTGTTTCATTTCTATTTTTAATGGAGGCATCTGCATTCCAAAGCCCTTCAAGTTCTTCAACATGTGGGCTAAACATGACACATTTTCACAATTGGAATGGTTTGCATACAAGTAGCAAATCCAATGAGACATAGGGTAGTTCCGTCGACTCAGACGATTACGGGTCAAAATTTTTTAAACAAGCTTAGGACACGATTACTGGGTATATTTCTACTACCCAGAAGACGGAATCACACCTTGATATCACTAGTTTCAAAGTCCACACATGCAAACAAAGTGTCAAATTATTGGTCGATCTCCTGTTGTACGGTTTTCTATAAAGTTATCTTAAAACTTTTGGCAAACCCACTATCTGACACATTGGACCACATCCCACATCAATCACAGGAAACATTTGTACGGGGTCAACTCATCACAAATAATATCCACTTGGAGCTCTAGATGCATTATGAAGATTGACCTCTATAAGGTGTTTGATTTAGTGCACTGGGATTTCTTATATGAGGCTCTTATTAGGCTGAATTTTACTAAGCGGCTTATAGGATGGATTATGGAATGTGTGACAACTACCTCATTCTCGTTAGCCATCAATAACAGAACCTTTGTGCTTTTTAGAGGGGCCAAAGGACTATGAAGGGGGACCCACTATCACCCTACTTATTTGGTATTTGTGTTGAGATCTTTAGGAAACAAATACAACAGTATACAGTTAGAGCGGAATTCATGTTTCACCCACGGTGTCTCACCTCAAACTGACTAATTTGGCTTATGCGGATAATCTACTCCTTTTCAATAGCAATTGGCTTATGCGGATGATCTACTCCTTTTCAATAGGGGTGATGCAGCGTTAGTCAACACATTGTCCACTTGCTTATAGAAGTTTAGAGCGACAGTAGGACTTTATGTTAATAGATTGAAGTCATGTGTTTACCTAGCTAGAGTTATGAGACAACACACAAGCAGTTGCTTACCATCATGAGCATTTAGCAAGGTTCCAAGCCTTTTAGATATCTCGAGATTCCACTGGCTACTGAGCATCTTCGGATCTCGTATTATAGCCCCTACTTGATTCTCTGATTCAACGAATGAATGTTGGGTCGCAGAAGACACTATCATATGTTGGCAAGGTGCAATTTATTATCTCAGTGCTTTAAGGAGCGGAGTGTTTCTAGTTATTTATTCTGCCAATCCCTAAGTATCATTAATCACATTTACATCATTAGCAAGTCTTTCATGTAGACTTCTAAACACCCACCAGTGTCATGGACAGATATGTGTAAACCCAAAGATAAAGGTAGCTTGGTGTTTCGAGACTTACGTGCATGGAATTTAGCCCTCTAGACTAAACTACTATGGCAATACAAGCTAAAGAGGATGTGCTTTGGATAAAGTGGGTCCACAATACTTACTTGAGGAGTGCAGATGTATTGACCTAGGAAGAAGCACACATCAATTTCCCTTTTATCAAGCGTGTTGCAAATACGAATGTCACGCTCAGCTAGAGTTGTGTGCAGACAGTTGACGCCCCCGGGTACTAGGGGTCCCTACAAATGCTTTTAGGGTTTTATAGCCACAGATGTCAGGCTTTTTCATGCATAGCCACAAGTGTTGGACTTTTCTGCATAGCCACATGTGTTGACCTTTCTATATCTTGTCCACCTGGTCACCCAGTGTAACGATAGCAGGAGTGTGTATAGGTTAGATCATTGCATCATGTGCATATGATGCATTGTGCGTTTTACCTATGTTTGCTGCATTTGTTTGAATTATAATTGTTGCACTTAATTGACATGCATATACGGTTGTAATTTGCACTTGTTATGATCTATATATATTTAGTAGTACGAGTAGGGTTATTGGTGTGTCATAGGGATTCTACTCATGTCCTTGCATGTTATTTTGATTTTTGATATGTATATTTAATATTTATACAGTTGTTAAGTTCAGATTTTACTCTATTTCAGAGACTCTATACTGTTGTTTCTTTCTGCTTGATATATCCTGTTTATTTCCATGAATTTATCTATCCTTATGCTCATAGAGTCCGCTCGGACTCACCACCCCTTGCTTTTATTTTTGTTTCAGGTAGTTGATAGTTGTGACTCGTGTTGCCAGGAGAGGATCCATTTGCAGTCCCTTTGCGTCGGTAGTTGTTTTATATTTTTATTTATTAGACTTGTATTTATTTCTTTATGGGACTTGTATTTATGTCCGTGGGTTTTGAGTTGTGACTCATTCCCGTGGATGTGTATTTTTTATTCGGAGTTTCGCACTACTGGTAAGTTAAGATAAGTTTTTACAGAGTTTATGTATTGTGTGGTTATTATTAACTACGTGATTGTGATATTTCATTATTTATATATGTAATTGCCAGTCGTGTTGGTTGTGCTATATGTTGGGGATGAGTTTGATATGTATATAAGGTTCAAATTATCTGTCGTACAAGGGAGATGATGCCCATTTTTCGAGCAAGTATGGACCCTAGGGGCGTGACACCCTAGTTATAAGGGAGAGTGTTGAATAATCGGGAAATAGAGGGGTAAAGTGCAAAACTTCCTTGGCTTAAAGTGTCTTCCTCCTTTGCGACCTCTGTCAAAGCCCGCTTCTTCCCCTTTTGTTGTTCGATCGGGATCACAAAGAACAAACCGATTTCTCTTCTACTCCCCTCTCCTTGCCACGCGGTCCGGGTAGTTTGCCCTCCTCCCTGTGAAGCACAGCTAGCGCGAAGTGGGTCGACGATAGTGGTGTGTCCCTTTGAGCATTCCTAACAGCAAGCAGGGTGGGTGCTTGAGGATAATGTCATCAACACGTCAATCGACAAAGCGTTTTCAGGTCGGTTTGGCTCTATAGGTAAGTCCATATTCCTCTGGATCTAGTGGATGTCTAATCTGAGATTGTGCCCTGAGCATCGATGCCTATTTTGGTCAGTGGCGATTTCCTTACGGCAGATCGGAGCTTGGGTTGGTGAGGCTAGATCCGAGGAGGGATTGAAGAGGTAATGCTCAAGAAACAGAACCTCGATAGCATCACTTGGCCGTAAGCTCTGCTCCTCACCCGATCTGAGCAAGGAAATTTCCAGTGCTACACCAGGTAAGAGCTATTAGTCTTGGTCTAGATCGGTGTTTTCGGTGGTTGTTTGAGTGAATTGGTGATGTAATTGCATAGTTTAGTTGATGGACGATAGATTGTTTCAGATCCATGTGTACTATAGCAATTCTGTTTTTGTGATAGCTACTATTATAACTCTGTTTTGGGAGTGGAACACTGATCTAAAATTGGGAATTCTGGATTAAAAGGTAGGTTTCTTTTCATTTGGATCGGTAAACCTGTTAAGTTCTGTTGATTGTGTAGTTTGATCCTGTAAAATACAATTAATTAATAATAAATATATATAAAAAATGTATATAAATATATATATGGTTATATATAAAAACTTTTCTATAATCACCATAACTAGGAGTTGAAAATTCGAAAACAATCAGATAGAAAATTTTTGGAATAATTATTTGAAAAAGTTTGCAGGAATAATTGGGCATAGGATAGGTTAGTTACGAATTATTTAAGGAAAAGGTTTATTTTCGAAATTTATATTATATATATATAAGAGATGTTTTGCGCCGGAGCACTAAGCACCATCCGCCTCCGTCGAGCCCTAGCTCCAACGCTGAACCCCACTCATCGCGCACGATCCCTCCCCGACGCCGCAACGTCTTCCTCCACTTCCCCATGCCCTAACCCTTCGTGCCAACATTCCTCTTCCCCCTCCTCAAGCACGCGAAGGAGCTGTCGGCGCCGCAGCAATCTTTGGCGATTCCCCTCTCTGCCTTGATTCATCGTTGGAGTTAGCCGGCATAGCTTCGAGGCTAGGTCACGATAGAGCTAGGATTGGTGTCGGGCGAGCTTGTCCCTGTACCAAGGGATAGGGAAGGGATTGAGGGAAAACTATTGATGTGTCTGCTCTCCTGGAAACAAGGTGGTAGCCGGATTCATCGATCTGAGCCGAGATCTTCTTGTCGTGGCCAATCCAGGTGAGCTTTTAGTTTCTAATTGATCCCTTAAGCAGAATCCTGTTAGAATAGAATAGAAGAGTTAGCTATCAGATTTGGATCTCTGTTCTAGTTGGCTAATTTTGATCATGCATGGAATAGTTTCCGGATCCATATGATTCTATAGCAAATCTGTGAATGTCGTTTCTGTTCTTGCTCTGTGTTCGAACTTGATTCTGATTTCTCTTTTGATTTGTGTGGGTTCATGTGAGGTGTCTTTCTTGGATTCAAATCTGTGCATGGCAAGGAGTTGGATGGTATCTTGCAAAGGTGATCGTAGTGTATTGTTTTTGTTGGGTATGGCTTGGCGGGTTCCTAAGTGAATACCTGGTCGATCCGGGAAACCTCTCCATGCCTACGGATTAAAATTTAATCCGAATGGAGAGCCGTCTCCCATCGATCGTCTCGTGCCGTATCGAACGATCCAAATCACAACTTAGCCAATTACCAAAATTGGCCTTGCAATTTGCTCGATCGTTCGACCGCGGAAAAGGCGACGAGTTGATCGCCGGCTTTTGTGTTTATGGTCGGGGTCTAGTTAAATAATTATTGACTATGATTCGCAATCAAAATAATTAAATAACAAACATGAAATGACAAGGCGCATGAATAAGACACATAATAACATAATGAAAGGAGCCAAGGAAGAATATACCTTCCGTTACCTTACGATCTTCTACCGTATGACCCTCCCCGCTTGGACGTCGTGTGGGCGACGATCTACCAAGACCCGTGGTCACCAAGTTGATCCCATCTCCTTGCGCCAACCAATCCCTAACCAAAAGGATGCTGTCGGCCGCTCCTAGGAAATAATAATCCAAACACAAATCCTACTATTCCTCTCCTCCATCGTCGACGCCTTAGCAACTTGTCTCCTTCTCCCTGAATCACTCCGGCAAGGTTTTGCTCCCTTGAGGAAAATTGCTTTTCCTCCCTTGAGCAAAAAGCGAAGATGCCGTGAACCAGTTTGCTTGGAGAAGCAAACTCACGCTTGGAGAAACAAGTTGCTGTTCTGCTCCAAGAAAATTGCCGAGACAATTTTCTCCCTTCAGACAATTTTCTCCCTCAAGAAATTGCTGCCGAGACAAATTTTCTCCCTTGCCTCAAGAAATTGCCATAAGGCAATTGTCTTCCTCACCTCCAAGAAAATTGCCTCAGCTAATTATCTTTCTCAGGAAAAATTGCCGTCAGGCGATTGTCTTCCCTTGAGGATTAATTGGCGTGAGGCAATTTAATTGCCTTGAGGAATTGCTGTGAGCGAGGCCTCGCAATTAAACTGCTGCGAGGCAATTAAAATTGCATGCCTTGCAATTAAACTGCCGTGAGGCAATTTTAATTGCCTTGGAAACCGTGCCTTGGCAATTAAATTTGAAGGCTCACGTCGAGAATGCCAAGAGGCAATTCTAATTGCGTTGGAATCCGTACCTGGCAAAATTAATTGCCTTCTACTCCAAGCAATTTAAGTCGTTGCCACCGTGAGCGTGGAGAAGAAATTTCTCCATCTAGAATCGCCGCCGCACACAGAGGGAGGGAGAAAGAGAGAGGAGAGAAAAGGAGAGACTAGGGTTTCTTGTGATCTATTGGATTAATCATCAACTTGGTTCTATGACACCATGGGGAATTTATAGGGCTACGATAGGGACCATGAGGAGTTGGATCTTGGCCTGCTAATGGACCCGGTCCATTAATGAGGATCCATTCCACTAAAGGGCCCTCATTGAATTACCTCACCAACTCCCATATTTACATATGGGTTCCACTTATTACAAGTCGTCCATCCCCCGTCTTTAAGATTTCGAATGTCCGTTAATTAATTAAATTACTGACAATTTAAATTAATTAACTTCTGGATCCTTGATTAGTACCACTCGACCTTATCATCATGCCGGATCAAATCCACCTGCAGGGTTTAGCATGATGAACCTTTCGAGCTCATCAAGGGGGCATCATCATCCTGACTCACAAGGACACGAATTCCGTCAATAATCATCGGTACATCATATTATTAATATTATCTCCCAACTTACCGGGCCTATCGATCTAACAGAATAGATCTCGCCCATTGGTAAATCAAAGAAATAATAATTAATAATATATGCCCGATATTATTTCGGGATTAAGGGATCATACTTCATAATAATATCTTGAGATCCTATCCAATGATCGAGTCAGTACAAATTGGATAACCTCGGGTTTTGGTCCTACCCAATGTACTCAAAGCACACTAGTGTAATTCTATGGTCAAGACTAACCACACCTAATTACACTACAACCATCCCGATAGGTTGTCCAATTCCATCTCGGTTGTGGGCCTCTATTTATGCTAAGTAACGAACCGATAACATGGTCTTCCGTGTGACACCACACACCATGTTATCTACAATGCAAAACAATGGGACTTCGTGTATGTACTAATATAAACAGACACCTAGTGTGATTGTGATTCTCTTTTCAAATTAAAGATGTTTATATATATAAAAGAAGCATTCTTTCAGTATACACATCTAACAGTTTCTCCCTATTGTTGTTCAGTTGGTTCTCTATCGTGGCCTCTATGGTATAGTTGAAGGTGTTTTATGGTTTTCCTTCTTCACTGTGAGCCTCTGTTGGTTTGGTGAATTTGTGGTATTTTTGTTCAGATTAGTAGTTGGAACTAATATTTATGTTAAGTTTGAGAGGTGTAAGATTTTGGTCAGGATGGGCGTGCCTTAGTTATAAGTTGAACCATATTTCTCAATTGTTGTTGTAATTATTCCTAGGCTATGGAAATTCAAGCTTTGGTTTATGTGGGGTTAGTATTCATGATGTATCCTTAGGTTTAATTTGAGATTAAACCTAATAACCTAAACTTGATAAATTTGGATCCGTAAACCTAACATGAATCTAATCTGGGTAGCTTGGGGAAATTAAGGGATAATCATTTAATTAAATGTAACAGGATAATTAAGACGATCCTAATTACTTGAGGTAGCCAGTTTAGCTAAATTATAAGTGTGTAAATAGTTTAACTTGGTCTTTGATACAGGATGCTAGCTAGTTACGAATTATTTGGACTAGAGCTTCTCTCGGATGCATATACGTCATTTACAAGGCGGGTACTTCTCTCTTGATTCCTGTAGAATCGTTTACCTTAAATGCATGGTTGTTTTAATATCTGAGTAGGTTGTTTTACCTTAAATCCTGGTGCTGTCATACAATCATGCCCTGGTGTCGTCACATGTTGTCGATCCTTGGCTCCCTTGTGGTTGAAACAGGCTATCAGTAGTGCCCTGGTGTTGTCACATGTTGTCGACCCTCCCTGGTGGCAGAGACGAGTCGTCAGTCGTGCCCTAGTATTGTCGTAAGTTGTCGACCCTTGCCTCCCTGGTGGTTTAGACGGATCGTCAGATATGCCTTAGTTTTCATACATAGCCACAAGTGCTAGCTTTATTTACTTGTCACAAGTGCTTGGCTTTGTTTGGTTATTTGCATGCCACGAGTGCTTGGCTTTGTTTGGCTTATCTATATGCCACAAGTGTTTGGCTTTCCTGTCTCCTGTCCACCCGGCTACCCAGTATAGCAATAGTTGGAGTGCGTACAGATCAAGTCATCGCATCATGTGCATATGATACAGTTACTACATTCGATTGTCTTTGTTGTATTTGGTTGGAGTTATGGATGTTGTATGTATTAGACATGCGCATATAGGTGATTTATCGCATATAAGTAAGTGACTTTGCATTGCTCATGTGGTACGAGCATACTGTGGTGGGTTTTCTAGGGTTTATGATCTTACTACCCCACAGGATTGATTGACTCTGGTATGTTCATACGTTCTGTACTTCAGTTATGTTTCTGATATACCTATGAGATTGTATCTAGCTTAACTCTATACTACTTGTATAACTTTTTACTGTCATACGTATCTTATCTCTATACCTGCGGAGTATTGCTATGTTTTTATGTTTAGGCTGATATACTTAGAGTTACTAGGAGAGGACCCAACGGCTAGTCTCTACGTGACTTTATTTACCTTTTGTATTTTGGTGATATATATATGTGTGTTGTTTCTTTTCTACTCTGGACTTGTTTTGGGACTTGTTGGTGATTTGTGTGTCTCAGAGTGGCTTGTGGTGTGTTTTGTGTTGTAAGTCATTACAGCATGTGACTTTGTTGTGTTTGTGTTGGTCTGAGATGTATTTTCCTTTCCTTTTGTTATGATACCAGCCATGTGTGCTGTGGATATTGTGTTGGTCATGTTGGCCCTGTATACAGGAATCAGATATCCGACATATAGGAGAGATGTGCCCGATTTCTATCGATCATGGGGCTTCCTCAGGGCGTGACATAACCGTCATTTTATGAAACTTCCCTTCAACTTGTTGAGGTATTTTATAATTACAAAGAATACTGGATGCTCTCCTTTATTTCAATTATTCTGTTTTATTCTAAAATTCTAAAACATCTCACACCCCTTTATCATTTTACAAAAATGATTTAAATACTTAAAACTCTCAATTACAAGTAATTTATCTCTAATCTAAATAATTATAATATTGTTAAACTTAAATTGCATATATGTTATCTTAACTAAGCCTAACCCTTTCACTTTTAGCGTTTCCTTCAAATATTCGAACTTAGCATTACTCTTCAACATTCACTATAATAATATATCTTGGACATCATAATTAGTATAAAAAGATAGGAACTTAAAACTAATTTTTGATGTAACCCAATCTTTACTGTTAACATTTTGGCTAATCTATCAAGAGTTTTCACTCTTGTTATTGCATTCTTATATATATCCTTAATTATTTCAATATACACTACCTTTTTCTAGAATTATACACCTAATTTTCCTTGGAACTTTATTATAAGTTTTTTCTAGGTCGACAAATACCACGCGTAAATGTTGCTTTTTTTTAGTATTTTTCAACCAATTGTATGAGAAGATGAAAAGCTTCTATTGTCAAACTTCTAGGCATGAATCCAAATCGATTTTCAACATCATGGTCTCCTTGGCTTTTTTTTTCTATCATATTTTCCCAAAGCTTCATGATATAACTTATTAGTTTAATGCCCCTATAATTCACATAATTTTATACATGTTCTTTGATTTTATATAAGGTGACTCTCCACTAATCAAACATTTTGTTCGTTTTTAGTATCAAATTGAATAACTTCATAACGTACTCAATACCCTACTTCCCCAAATAGTTTCATACCTCTATCGAAATAACATCCTATTTAAAACATGTTCTTCTGAAGTTTAAACTATACGATAAAATTTTAAATTTTTATAATCCTCTAACCTACATAAAGTAACTAAGTTAAGTTGATCATTTAAACCTTCATTAAAAAGTAGATGAAAACATATCTTATATTGCTTTTTTCTCATTATCATTCACTAGTACTCTATTGTATTCATCTTTAATGCATTTTATTTAGGTAATTCTTATCTTCGTCTCTCTCACATTAACTATTCTATAGATATCTTCTTTTATATCCAACTGTCGATATTAACATTTGAAAATTTCATTTTTGACTTTACTCACCGCTTTCTTGGCCTTTTTCTTAGCTACTTCATTCGTTTTTAAGTTTTCTTCGTTCTTAAAGGGAATATAACTTTTAGGTCATTCATGTTTCTTTATTTTCCCTTATATTTTCATATTCCACCACTAAAATTATTTACATAGTGGTGTGAGTCCTTTTGATTTACTAAGTATGCTCTTGACCATAATTTTCAAATTTAATATTATCTTATCCAATATCATATTCAAGTTATCATATATTTTTCATAGTACTTTGCTCCTATCCTCTCCTTAAATATATTTTATTCCAAGATTTAAAATTTCGACCCGTGCCGAGGTTTCGAACCCAGATCGGAATAATACAGTTTCGATATTGTATCGTATTGATATGGTTTCGATATATATATATATATATATATATATATTTTAAAAATGAATTGTATATTAAAATTTAGAGTAACTTACAATATAATTTTCTTAAAAGTTCTAATAAAAATATGTATCACATGTTTAGAAAGTAAAAAATCTAAAAGTAGATAGTTAAGTATGTTAATATTTATGGTTCCAAATCTCAAAAGCAATTTTGATTCTAAAATAAAAAAAAGTATCATCTATAATAATTTTATAAATTAATCCTAACTTATATATAATCATTATATAAATTATTTAATTATTAATTTATATAATATGCTTATATAATTATAGTTTATAAATCTTTTAAATTATATGTATTAAATATTATAAAGAGGAGCCTTGGCGCAATGGTAAAGTTGTCGCCTTATGACCAAAAAGATCACAATTCGAGTATTGGAAACAATCTCTAACAAAGTAGAGTAAGGTTGTGTACAATAGACCCTTCCCTGGGACCCTGCATGGCGAGAGCTTCATGCACCAGACCGTCCTTTTATGTATTAAATATTATAGTTTATATTTATATATATATATAAATATATATAGTTTATATTGCATTCAAAAAGTAAATTTATTTAAAAATTTATATATTTAATAATTTTTTAACAATTATATTTTTTAGAATTATTTATAAAATTTTAAAATTATTTTAAATATTTTTATAAATTTTAATCTATTTTTAATTTATAAAAATTAATAAAATTATATATTATAATTATATTAATTAATTAATATTTTATTATTATTATTATTAATTTATATAATATATAATTATAGTTTATATAATAATTAATTAAAAATTAGAAATTATATATATAATTTAACGGTTTAATAAAACTCAACTTTTCCTCTTGTACTCCTCGATTCCGCTTCTCCCCCTCGCGCCCATTGCCACTGCCTCACCGTTGCCTCGCCGCCAACACCATCGCCTCACCGTCGCCTCGCCTTCGCCTCCAAGTAAATCTTCATCCCCAAATTGATTCCTTTTTCCTTCTATTGCGCGCACATGACACACGAAATTGTTATGCGTCCTGTGTCGGTCTCACGGTTCCGTGTCGGGATGGTAAATTTTGTCTGTTTCAGGCGGCACTGTACGAAATTTCTTCTTGGCTTTGTTCTCTATCCTTTAACTGTAAAATACGGTAAATAAAATACTGGTTCAGGAAATTTTGGAGATTTTTCTTTAGGGTTTTTCGGACCCTTGGATGAGGTTCAAGGAGGTTGGTGGCTAAAAACCAACTTAAAGAGGTTGAAATGATTTAAACCCAACTGTGGGGGATGTGTGTGTGATAACCCAAACCGAGTGAGTTAAAGTGCAAAATGGCATAAACTTAAAACCTCTCCTCTCTTTCTCGGCCTGAAGCCAACACCTCTCCACGTGATCACTTCTTCCTCCCCGATCCAAGTCTTCATCATATTTCTTCACACAAGCTCTTTCTTGCCGAGTGGCGCAACCTCTTCCTTCTTCTCCACAACTACATGTCGTTGCTCCTCTCCAACAGATCAAGTGTCGGTTCTTACTCGCGGTCACTCGATCGCAAGCAAGGGAGATCGCTGGCCCTATTTTTTTTTCTCTCCCTCACGATAGGAATCTTCACTGGTGACCCTCTATTAGGTATGATCCCTTTTTCTTCGGAACTCTGTGAAGGTTTCTTCTCTTTTTCCCTTGGCAACGCCAACACTGGAACTAATCCAGCATCGGTGTTCCTTTGCGGCGATCAACTACTCACGATAGGAGTAGATCTGGGATTGAGGGGCACCGGGGGGGGATCCTCACCTGAGTTTCAGTGTTGTTTTGTTGGTTTTCATTGGAGCGGAATAGAGGAGGAAGAAGGTTCCTCACCTGAGTTTCAGTGTTGTTTTGTTGGTTTTCATTGGAGCGGAATAGAGGAGGAAGAAGGTCAACGGGTGTGTTATATTCCGATAAGATTTTAATTGTTTTTGGCTTAGAATTTCGTAGCTTAGTATAGATAAGTGGTAATTTGATTAGGTTGGTTCTACCGTTTTGGTTTTGGGTGTTCGGTTTCTTAAGTGGAAGCCTGTTGGAGAGGAGGATTAGTGTATGGATTGTGGCGATAATGGAATAGCTTTCTTTGGTTTTTGATCCGCTGATCTTCTATGCATTGCTGCATACTTGTGGTTTTTATATTTGGATTTCTGCGTTTGGATGACTAGTAGAAACCCTTGATTAGATCAGCAAATTGCGGAGGAAGCTATTATGTTATTGTGTTAGATCACTGTTGTGTTGTTGTTAGGATCGCTATTTCAAGTTAGCAACTCTATGGAAGACGAATTCCGTTCTTGGTTTGTTTTTCCATTTCTGTTGTCGTAAGTTCTTGGGGATGGTTTTCATTTGATCGGAGTTGTGTGGACCTCTCAAATGTTAGGACCTTACCGTTTAGCTAGAGGGGGGTGAATAGTTTTCTTTTGATTTTTCTTCCCCTACACGTGTTAGCAAGCACAAGCGGAAAACTAAACAATAATCTAAACAATGCTAACACAAACTTTTACGTGGTTCGGAGATAAAGCTCCTACTCCACGGCTGTCCGTAAGGTGGACGATCCAGATCCGTCGGTGGATAACTCCCCGGAAGACCTCCGATTAGCTCGTGTAGCTCCTTGTGGGTGGAGAAACCTCGCCACAATCCGAACAACACTCCTGAGCACAAAGACTACTAGTTGGCCTTTAACCAAAGTCAATTTCATCAAAAATTCTCAGCCAAAACCGAACCCCTTTAAATAGTGCCCTAGGCTGATATGACCGTTACCAGTTGACTGGTCCATCACCAGTCGACTGGTCTCACTCAAATTCGACCGTTACTGCTTAACGTTCAAATTTGAGCTACCATCAGTCGACTGATCCATGAGCAGTCGATTGATCTTTCTGTGGACTTTGTCAGTCGACTACCCTGGCACCAGTCAACTAGTCCACTTCAAAACCTAAGATTTCCCCTTCCCGAGTACATTTCCCTCAGCACTCGAACCCTAGGATTTCCCGAATACAATTCACTCAGCACTCGAACCCTCACGACTCAGCTGACTCTTCATCCAGCAGCCTTGATCTGTTGCTTTCAAGCCCTCTTCGACTTTGGCTCTCATTCCTCAGATCCGCACACAAGCCCACGGCTTGCCTTCATGTCATCCTTCGCGTATGCCTCGAAGTCCGCTTCCCTCGACCCATCGTTCCTGCTCCAGCAGCCTCGATCTGTTGCCTTCAAGCCCCCTTCGAGTTTGGCTCTCGTCCCTCAGATGCGCATACAAGCCCACGGCTTGCCTTCATGTCAGCCTTCGCGTATGCCTCGAAGTTCGCTTCCCTCGGCTCATCGTTCCTGCTCCAGCAGCCTCGATCATAGCCTTCAAGCCCTCTTCGACTTTGACTCTCGTCCCTCAGATGCGCACACAACCATCGGCTTGCCTCCATGTCATCCTTCACGTATGCCTCGAAGTCCGCTTCCCTCGACCCATCGTTCCTGCTCCAGCAGCCTCGATCTGTTGCCTTCAAGCCCCTTCGAGTTTGGCTCTCGTCCCTCAGATGCGCACACAAGCCCACGGCTTGCCTTCATGTCAGCCTTCGCGTATGCCTCGAAGTTCGCTTCCCTCGGCTCATCGTTCCTGCTCCAGCAGCCTCGATCATAGCCTTCAAGCCCTCTTCGACTTTGACTCTCGTCCCTCAGATGCGCACACAACCATCGGCTTGCCTCCATGTCATCCTTCACGTATGCCTCGAAGTCCGCTTCCCTCGGCTCATCATCCCTACTTTGTCCACGGTCCCTCGAATGCATGCAAGCCAACGGCTTGTCTCCCATGCCATCCTTCACCTGTCCCGAAGTCGTCCAGCTAAGTCCATGTGTATCCTGCAACCCTGCACACTCACATACACATATCAAATACAAGGATAAACCTAACTTAAACCCTTTGCCCAAACATTAAAGCACATGGTCACTCCGAACCATAGATTGCCCCAACAATCTCCTCCTTTTTTATGTTTGGCAATACGTTTAAGTTAGGGAAAACAAATAGCAAACATATTGCAAACATGTATGGATCCTATCACAAGGCATCCCCACACCTAACCTCCCCAAGAATTAGGATTTTTACCAACCAGGGTTTTTTAAGAACCTCTCCAAGGCTCCCCCTACATTGGACTTACAAAGGCTTTTTAAGAACCTCTCCAAGGTTCCCCTTACGCCACCAAATGAGCAACAATGCTCCCCTTGACCTAGGATTTCTTACAAAGGCATGTTTGGTTTCCCACTTAAACCCAACACTTCTCCCCCTTTGCCACACATCAAAAAGACTCCAACAATTTTCCTCTTATTGGATCTTTTAACCTCTAATGACCATAAACACAGTGTATTAACCCCCCATAAGATTACACACTTATTTTACATCATTTGGACATCTTTTGACTGCTGAAATACCACTTTCAGCCTCTACCAGTCGACTGGTCCCTAAACCAGTCGACTGGCACCCTGAAAATCTCATTTTCAACATTTCTAACCCACTTTCAGAAATGCTGCAGAAATTCCACAAATATCCAAAAATTCTCAAATTTTGTGGAGAGGTTTGTGGTACCCATATCTTCTTGGGAAAAATACATTTAAAATGTATTTATCATCAATCCCAAGATTGACACAAAACCCAAAACTAGCTAAATGGTTCAATTAAACCTTGTCCTAAAGTCCTAGTTTTGACCTCCTCTTGATGTCTCTGCCCATACCAAACCACAATGCATTCATAGCATTTGTTTATATGGCATTTACACCTTAAAAACCACCTTTCATGCTATATGACCCCAATGTCATATTTTCATGCCTGAAACTCAAATCCCTAGGATTGAGACTTCAAATCCATCTCCACATCCTTTGGCATACTTAATGACCCATCTAGACTTCCGAGAGAAATCCTCCTGTGATCCATAGACCATGGGTCCCAACTTGGCTCCTAGAGCTCCCCCTTGAGCTCTTAGCCTTAGTCACCTCCTTAGATGACTCATTTATAAACACAAGCCCACACCGGTGTACCTCCGGTGACTTTTGGCCTACAACCTTAACCTTCTTAATCTTGGACCCCTTGTCCTTAGTTAAGACTTTCTTCTTGCTTTTAAATGACATCCCCTTGTCATTTTTGGACTTCCCCTCCTTGCCATAGTTATATGCTACCCTAGTATATTTCTTTTCATTGGCATCGGAGAACTTAGATCGGTATCCTAGACCCGATCTATCATTGTTGGGTTTTTGACTACCCAACCCCATACCTAAACCCTTAGATCAAATAGTGAATCTATCTAGGGTTTTCTCCATTTCTTCAAGCCTTGCCCTCAAGACTTGATTTTCCAACTCTAGAGCTTTAACCCTAGAGTCAACATCACCACCTTGGACATTCCTAGACCTACCCACTTTCCTAGGCATATGTCTCCCCTTCTTGGGATTTGTGCCTTGATCATTAACCACCTTCCTTCCCTTAGGCATGGTAGTTTGGGTTTTTCTTGGTCTAGCTTTAGGTAATGATTTCCTAAAATTATCTACCTTGTTAACCATATTCCTATCATCATACCTAAATCCATGATTATTCTTAACAAGCATATAAGAATTTGAAATTGGATTTAATTTTAAATAAGAGATTACCTTCCCTTTTACCTTTGAAACTCCCCCTTGACTTGAGCTCCTCTTCTTTTTCAATTTCTTTAAGTGCGTCAATTTCTTGATTTCTCCTTTCTTTGGGCACTTGGTGTGGTAGTGTCCACGCTCACCACACGTGAAGCAAATAATATGCTTTTTATCCTTCTTTGTTCCATCCCTATAACTCATGTTAGTTTTAAAATTACTTGAATTGAGTTTAGGATTTACCTCCTTTTTCTTACCCAATGGACACTTGTCCTTGTAGTGTCCCTTTTGATTGCACCCAAAGCAAATTATGTGATCCTTTGACTTTGCTTTGATGGAGGTGGAACCTTTTTCTTGCTCCGACATTGAGGATGGTCTCTCCTCCCCCTCAATTCTTGAAGTGGAGACTTCTTCTATTTCTTCCTCACTTGAGGATGTGGACGATTCAACTTTCTCCTCTTCGGATGTTGAACTTGACTCAACTTCCGATTGGTCATTTTCCTTCTCTTGGACCAATGACTCTTTTTCCTTGGGCTCCTCTTCTCCTTGTCTTTGTGTCGAATTTTCATGTAGAGTTATCACCTTTCTCCATAGCTCATACGCATTCTTGTATTCTCCTACATTTGACACAATATATGAAGGTAATAAATTTAATACAATTCTAGTTACCTCCTTATTCGCCTCCGATTCCTCCGTTTGATTCTTGGTCCAATACCGAGGTCGAAGGCATTTTCCCTTCTTGTCCGTTGGAGCTTCAAATGGAACTTCCAATGCGGTCCAATGATCCCAATCCATTTGGAACCATGTCTCCAATCGCTTCCTCCAATAATCGAAGTCATCTCGGTCGTATGGAGGTGGAATCCGAATATCCCATCCTAGCGGACCTTCCGAGTCCATCTTCCTCTAGCTTTTTGCTCTCCCAGCGGTTAGTCCGTAGACGAGCGAACCCCGGCTCTGATACCACTTGTTAGGACCTTACCGTTTAGCTAGAGGGGGGTGAATAGCTTTCTTTCGATTTTTCTTCCCCTACACGTGTTAGCAAGCACAAGCGGAAAACTAAACAATAATATAAACAATGCTAACACAAACCTTTACGTGGTTCGGAGATAAAGCTCCTACTCCACGGTTATCCGTAAGGTGGACGATCCCGATCCGTCGATGGATAACTCCCCGGAAGACCTCCGGTTAGCTCGTGTAGCTCCTTGTGGGTGGAGAAACCTCGCCACAATCCGAACAACACTCCTGAGCACAAAGACTACTAGTTGGCCTTTAACCAAAGTCAATTTCGTCAAAAATTCTCAGCCAAAACCGAGCCCCTTTAAATAATGCCCTAGGCTGATATGACCGTTACCAGTTGACTGGTCCATCACCAGTCGACTGGTCTCACTCAAATTCGATCGTTACTGCTTAACGTTCAAATTTGAGCTACCATCAGTCGACTGATCCATGAGCAGTCGACTGATCTTTCTGTGGACTTTGTCAGTCGACTGCCCTGGCACCAGTCGACTGGTCCACTTCAAAACATAAGATTTCCCCTTCCCGAGTACATTTCCCTCAGCACTCGAACCCTAGGATTTCCCGAATACAATTCACTCAGCACTCGAACCCTCACGACTTAGCTGACTCTTCATCCAGCAGCCTTGATCTGTTGCTTTCAAGCCCTCTTCGACTTTGGCTCTCATCCCTCAGATGCGCACACAAGCCCACGGCTTGCCTTCATGCCATCCTTCGCGTATGCCTCGAAGTCCGCTTCCCTCGGCCCATCGTTCCTGCTCTAGCAACCTCAATCTGTTGCCTTCAAGCCCCCTTCGAGTTTGGCTCTCGTCCCTCAGATGCGCATACAAGCCCACGGCTTGCCTTCATGTTAGCCTTCGCGTATGCCTCGAAGTCCGCTTCCCTCGGCTCATCGTCTCTGCTTTGTCCACGGTCCCTCGGATGCATGCAAGCCCACGACTTGTCTCCCATGCCATCCTTCACCAGTCCCGAAGTCGTCCAGCTAAGTCCATATGTATCCTGCAACCCTGCACACTCACATACACATATCAAATACAAGGGTAAACCTAACTTAAACCCTTTGCCCAAACATCAAAACACATGGTCACTCCGGACCATAGATTGCCCCAACATGAAACAGGTTGTAGATCTTGACAGCCTTGCGGTAGTAGTGGAGATTGGGATGGAATATGATTGGTGGTTGCTATTTTGGTTGGAATTCCCCTGCTGTGTATCACAGTTTGATACCGAACCCTGATTTGAGCAGTTTGGAGTTTTGAATCTGATCATGAATGGGATTGGACACGGCGTGTAGTTCACTGTAGATTAGGTTTAGTTGAGGTGACCATTTGCGTTAAAACTTAGACTACACCTAAACTTAAACCTAATTCCAAGGTTGTGTAAGCTAATCAATTAATTAGATATAATTAAATGTATGTTGTAATTAAGGTTAGATTCTAATATTGTTTAGTATTAGTTTAGCTAATTTATTAATTATATAAATAGCTAGACTGTGTCCTTGATACAGGACTTTGATCTACTTTGGATATTGAATGGGGTTCTCCCCATATATAGACTTCATTTGAGGCAGGTATCTTTTCTTTGTCTCCGTAGACTTTTATTCTGCTATATATGGTTTACCTTGTATGGCAGTAGGAATATTTCCTTACATCTGCCTTTTGATTATCTCTATTTGGTACTTAGCTATTTGGACTTGAGATACTCGTATTTATGTCAATAAAGTCTCACTTTTGATAGTCTTACTTTATAGAGTATGCACGTATTATTATGTGCATAGGAATAGTGATAGGACACATTATACCTGGCATTAGTGTTAGAATATGATACATGATTTCGGACATGTGCATGTCATATTGTTGTTAGAAGGTTTAGCTGGTGGGTGTTACATGTGTTAGTGTCATGTACCAACCTTGCACAGTTGTATCGCTAGCAACCCTTGACTCCCTTATGGTCGAGATAATCGTCAGTCATACAGGACTTGCCTATATGGCCAATCTTGTGTTTGTGGTTATTGGAGTGTGCGCAGTTTTTGCTCTATCATGCCTTGCTCATCCACTCATGGGTTAGTGGTTATTAGAGCGGTGTGTAGGCAGGGATCCCCCTTCTTTCCGATGATACGGGAGGATGAAAGCAAAGCTCCTCTATTTGCTTAGGGTAGGAGTGTGGTACTCCGACAGTATCCTATCTACTCGGCCACTCTGGAGCAGTGGTAGCAGAGTGCGTACAGTTGTTTCAACTCTATCACTCGACCTCACACATAAGATGTGACGGTGGCTAACTAGCATCAGAGGTGACACATACCATTGCATCATGTGTATACGATGCATGGTTTGCATTAGCTTATGCTTGTTGCATTTGATTAAGCTATGGTTGTTGCACTTGTTTGACATGCACATTATTTTGCATATGGTTTTGTGACCTTACATTGCTCGTGTGGTACGAGTTTACCTGTGGAGGGTTACTTGGAGATTTTCTGATCTATTTCCCCGCAAGATAGACTGACTCTAGTATGTATATATATTCAACATTTCAATTATGCATTTTTGTTATTCCTGAGACTGTATTTGAATTATTTTTATACTACTTATATAGCCTTTTTGACAACATACATATCTTATCTCTATACCCGTTGAGTTTGCCCGGACTCACCCCAAAGTTATGTTTCTTTTCTTTCTAGGATGATTTACTTAGAGTCGCTATAAAAGGATCCTGGCAGCTAATCCCTACTCGAGTCAATTTTTGTATTGCCATTGTACTTAATGGTGCACTTATATTTTATATTTCTTCTCAGTTTGTGGCTTTACATTCTTAATAGTCTCGAAGACTTGTATTTGTGATATTCGTTTTATGTGATTGTGTGCCCCAGAGGGGCTTATGTGGTCTTTGTTTGTCATAAGTCGGACCGGTCTGCAGTCAAGTGTTGTTTTGGTAAAATTGTGTAGTGGTTGTTTCTATTATTTTTGTCGATTTCAGCCGTGTTAGCTATGGTTGTGTGTAGGCCATGTAGGTATTGTATTTGAGGATTCATATTGCCCACCGTATAGAGGAGGTGTTGTCCGATTTTTATCAGACGTGCGACTTCTCGGGGGGGGGTGGCCATTAATTTTCACCACTTCATTCTAGGAGCAGTGCAAGTCTTCTACTTTTTTTTATAAGTAAAAGGGTATATTATATATTCAAAATATACAAACATGAGATTTTAGGATTTATTCATGTCTGAATAAATACTTTACATGTATATGCACACTCTTGAATTATGCTAGTTAAGTTTTCTTAGGGATGACTTTGTAATCTTTACAAATGTTTTTATCCTTCTTTTTTCTTACTATAAAAAAGTCAATTTGCAACTTATTATTCTCACTTTTGAAAGTAACAAAGTATTCTTTTCTTTTCTTGGAAAATGTATTAACTATTATAAGTTCATATATTATCATAAAATCTAATATAGTTTCTCCTTCTCAATTTTTTGCAATATCTAAGTCTTCCCAAAACCTAGATTTAGCGTATTCATCTAATCTTACTTGAGATGCATATATGTTATTATATTAATAGTTTTTTTACCACTACTATCTTGAGAGTTATAATTATATTCCTCTTTCTAACTACCACTACTTTATCTTTAATGAACTATTTACAATAATAATTATTGAATTTCTTATTTTACTCCTTCCTTTGTATCATAATTTAAAACCCTAGTTCTCGATCATCTTTATCCCTCTCTTACCTATTTTGTCTCTTGTACACACAAAATATTAATTCTTTTCCTAATCATCTATCTACTATCTCTATTGTTTTACTAATGAGTGTTTCCTATGTTCTATGTTTCAAATTTAAGATAATTAGTATTCCTATAATATTTGTTCTTATTGAACCTATGACATGTAAAATCTTTCATGCTTAACACAATACCCAAAATATAGTGGTTATTGCCAAGACATTGCAATCGGATCCTATATCATCTTCCTTAACAATATAGCATTAGCATAATAATTTAATGAATGCATTCGTTATATATTTGTCTTTGTTTAATGCTAGCTGGCAACCTAATACAACCCTTAACCATTTTCATCCAAGCTTAGGACATATATTTTTAATAATTTTTAACTTATAATTCATGTAGTATTTTTTAAAAAATGTCACAAGTTATACCATTTTGCATTCGATTATTTTTTTTTAAAAAATTATATTTATATTAAAAAAATCAAATCCATTTAGTAGTTTTGACCAAAACTACTACATGGGTTTACTTAGGCGCAAGTGTCAAATTGGTTGAGATGGGTAGGTGAAGGTGCAATGGATTTCAAAAAGAACAAATTTAGCAAAAAAAAAAACATTGGATGGGTGTCCTTGTCATGATAAATAAAAAATGGACACTTTTTGATTTTATGCCCAGCTTATGTCCATATCTTGTATATCAAATAAACCATTAAGTAATATCCTGGCATAACTAGCTCAAACTTACTACTATTGATAAAAATAATATTTGCATACTAACACACCTAAAGTATACTAGTAATGATAAGTTGAATAAATGGTCCTCGGAAGCTTACCTCTTGTGAACCAGACATCTGCAAAAGGAGCTTCAACTTTGCTGAGCCCTCTCCGACATTATGAAGAATGTATGGAATTTCCAACTCGCATAGTGCTTCCCGTATGATTCTTGAATACTACATCGTACAAATTACTTTAGAAAAAAGATGCAAACATTGGAATATCAAACCAAACTTACCATATTGTTCTCATATGAAAAAAGTTCCAATTTTAGAGAAGGTTGTGTTCCTGTTGCATTTTCCCACAATGTCATTCCTCTACCAGACCGGAGAAGAGTAGGTACCCATCCAGTAATCATAGTGCTGTACCTCTCAAAGAAGGATGATTGAGTTAATAATAAATTAATAAATGCATATTCTGATATTATTTTAAAGTAAATAATCTAATACAGTTTAATTACCATAATACCTAAATGAATTGCACAGGTTGGACACTTAAGCCTACAAATAAACACCAATACATCATTATTTTCTTTTCCAGTATCATGATATACGTTGAAGATTACATAATGTGAGTCCTTGAATCATAATTGGATTGTTAAACTAGCGCTGATCCTCCAAATGTCATGCAGCATATTCTTAGGTTGTCCTTGTTCGAGAACCTACTTGAAAATGTACAAAGGTCTTTGCATCTCTACTGGGGTTTCAGGATCCCTCGAGCCTCGAGAGCACCCCCCCCCCCTTTTTGTTTTTTTCCTCCTCTTCAAAATCAGTTCAAATATATTGTGGCAATCCAAATTAGAACAATCGTAGGTTCTTTAAAAAATTATTTAACAAGTCTACTAAATGAAGTTCAGATCTCATTGGATATTGAATAAAGCTGTGTTGTCCTTTTCATCAAAACACCGATTTTGGGTGCATGACATCTTGATTGTTGCAGTTGAACTTTATTGGTTCTATAGGGCTATGGTCTAGTTTGATTATCAACTCAGCCCAAATGAGGATCTATTCTCCCTACTTATTAAATTACCTCCCAAAAGAATTCAATAACTAGAAGTGGATTATCTGTTTGAAGTAGACCTGGTCAAAGTTTGAAACTGCTGGTTGGTTCCAAGAATGTCAACCATTAACGTCCCAAGGCGGATATGGTTCACGATTTGGAACTGTTGGTTGGTTCCAAAAATGTCAACCATTAACGTTCCAAGGCGGATATGATTCACGATTTGGAACTGCTAATTACAGTTTCATGATTTGCGGCTCAAAATTATTATTATACTTATTTATAAATTTATAAATTTAAAATATTAAAAATATATATATACACTTATTTAAGTTGTCTACGTATCCTTTTACGCACTGTTTGAGATGAGGTGAGGGAAGGGTAAACAAGGAGAGGGGGAATTTGAACCACTATTTGGGAGGAAGTGAGCGAAAGGGATAAGGAAGGGTAAGCTTTAACCTTTCTTTCCCATGAAATGAAAGAATTTCTTACATCCCAATTTAGAGTGTAAGGGTAACGAAAAATATATATATTCCAATTTTATCCCTGTTTATGATATTAATTCCAAAATTTATTGTTTAAGCCTGTAGGTATTCTTTGCTGATCTCTTCTTGTTTCTCGTTGCACTATCCGACTCCAACAATTCACATGTGGATGTCGACTGCCGCGTACCTCTATGTGGATTGGTAACTCTAAAATCAACATCTTTAGTAATTTATTTTCCATGCCTGATATGTTAATTTTCCATGCATCGTATCCTTCTCCTTAATTACATGGTTGTAATTTCATTTTCGTTTGTAATTTATGAAATCATTGCGTTTCATTTTTTAATTTATTTTCCATGCCTATTGTTCTCTTTGTAATTTATTTTGTTTTTCATTTATTTGATTATCGATGGGTGATCAAAACGAAATATGTAATGATTCAATTAAGTTGCATCGTATACATCAACTCGCAGCACAAGTTGTTTGTTTGGTTACAGCTTGTATGCACAAAATAGGCACAAATAAAAAAGTAAAATTCCTGGTGTTGTACGGTTAGAAGGGGAACGTGTACGAAATGAATTAATAACAGAAGTGCTAACTAATGATTAGTGTCGTAGTATAATTAAAATGGGTCCTCCTGTATTTGTGGGATTGTGTAATCTTTTAGTCAAAAAAGGTGGTTTACGACCTATAACAAGGATTACTATTTTTCATTTATTTGATTATAGATGGGTGATCAAAACGAAATATGTAATGATTCAATTAAGTTGCATCGTATACATCAACTCGCGGCACAAGTTGCTTGTTTGGTTACAGCTTGTATGCACAAAATAGGCACAAATAAAAAAGTAAAATTCCTGCGGTTGTACGGTTAGAAGGGGAACGTGTACGAAATGAATTAATAACAGAAGTGCTAACTAATGATTAGTGTCGTAGTATAATTAGAATGGGTCCTCCTGCATTTGTGGGATTGTGTAATCTTTTAGTCAAAAAAGGTGGTTTATGACCTATAACAAGGATTACTGTTTACTGTGGAAAAACAAGTAGTTAAATCACTCTATTTGCTAGGTCACAATGTTACAAATCGCGGATTTGGATTCCTTTTCTATCGATGGGGAGAAACAGTGAGTCGTCATTTCCATAATGTTTCAAGAGGTATAATGGAGTTGGAGGATAAATTTCTCAAACAACCGATCACAAATTTCTTCGGAAATCCTCAATAGCAATCGATTCTTACCCATTTTTGAAGGTGAATATTATTCTTATCTTTTAACTATTATAGATTCATGTATGTAGGTTCATAATTATTAATAATTTAGACATGGTATATCAAGATTGTGTTGGAGCAATAGATGGAACACATATTCGAGTTAAAGTTTCTCCCTTTGATGCCCCAAAGTTTCGTGGTAGAAAGAATTTTCCAACAAAATGTTTTAGTAGCATGCATATTTGATTTGAAATTCACTTATATCATAGTCGGGTGGGAAGGGACAGCATCAGACTCAAGAATAATAAAAAATGCATTAGCTAGAGACGATTATCTTAAAATTCTAGAAAGTAAATTAAATAGCATATATTGTGATTAGGTTTTCCTTGCTTTTACAATTTAATAACACATAATTTTTTAAGGGAAATACTATCTTATTGATGCTGGATTCATGTTGAAAATTGGTCTTCTTATACCATATCGAGGAGAACGTTATCATTTGAAAGAATATAGTTGCAATCCACCATAAAATGCTCGGGAGTTATTTTATCTTCGATATTCTTCTTTGCGCAATTGAAAGAGCTTTTGGAGTCGTTAAGAAGAGATTTGCTATTATAAGAAGTTCAACGGAGCCACATTATGGAATTGAAACTCAAAAAAAAAAATCTCTGTTATTGTATTTTACATAATTACTTGATTAATGTTGATCCAGATGAGGGATTGCTTGCCGAGGTTGATGCTAAACTTAATAATAGTAACAAACATCAAGAGAAAAATCATAGTAATAGAGATGGCAATGAAGATGAAAGAATGGGAGAATTGTTTAGGGATTCCATAGTTGCGACTATGTGGTTAAATTATAATATGTGATATTTATGTTTATTTGTTTATCTTGTAGTTTTGGACAAATTCTCTTGTAATTGGATGATTATGAATGTTGACATTTTAATTTATTATGTTACTTGAATTTTTTGTCATATGATTGTTTATGTGATTGTGTGTTTGATTGCTACTATATGATTGTTTATGTGATTGTGTGTTTGACTATTACTATATTTTTTTATTTTAAGGATGTCAAAAAAGAAGAACTTGCAAAATGCTAGTGCAAGCTACACGTTTGAACTAAAGTAACGGATGATGCTCTTATGGATGCATATTTGAACCAATATAATATAGGCAATAGGGTTGGTGGAACCTTTACTACACATGCATTTGAAAATATTGTGAATGAATTGAAAGCAAAATTTCCCGACAAACTTATTGATAAGGACAAAATTTAAAATCGCATGAAACATATTAAAAAAGTAAAATTGCATGAAACATATTAAAAGAAGCTGGTTTTCAAGAATGGTATGAGTGGTTTTGGAGTGGATCCCATCACAGAATTTTTCATTGCTGAACCAGAAGTTTGGCAACAACTAATTAAGGTGCGTTTCATTATATGCATTTTAAAACTATAATCGATTTTCTCTTGTGATACTATTTATGAATGAATGTTTAATGCAATTATATTGTAATTTGTAGATAAAATCAGCAGCTACAAAATGGAAGAGCAAGCATATTCGAAATTTTGATAAGCTGGTTCAATTATATGGGAAAGATAAGGCCACAGGACAACATGCCGAAATTGGATCAGAAACGCGAAAGAGAAGAGTTACCATGGAAATGGAGAATAATGTTGGCGGGCATAATGTTGAAACTATTGGTGAAGTTGAATTTATGATATCTCAATAGGAAATCCATTTGGACAATTCAAATGCAGTTAATGAGGATGTCAAATTCCAACTCCTAGTTCTGAACCAACTAAATCTCAAACTATATCTTTTGTTGGAGCATCATCAAAGAACAAGAGTGCAAAGAAAGGTAAAGTTGATGATGACGGTATAAGCAATGCAATGGACAATGTATAAGTTCAACACATGAAATGGTTAAGTCAAATGAACTTCCTATTCCTAAGCATGAAGTGTGGAGTTTGTTGACTCAATTAGGTGTTGAGCAACATATTATTTCTACGTGTTATTTGTATCTTGTTCAATGCCCGAAGATTTTGAGAGCTTTACTTGGATGCCCTTTTAAACATCGCAAAAACTTGTTATTCCAAATGTTGGATGGAGAGAATATACGACATGATTAGTTTGTTTCTTATTATGTATTTGAATTATGTACTTGGATGATCTTGGATGTTCGTTAGACTTATTATTATATAATATAAGACTTATTACTTGATGATTGGATATACTTTGTGCTTATTATGGTGGAATGGTTTTCATAAAAATAGGATAGTAGACGTTTCTATTTTTATAATAATTTGTTTGTTATGTTATCTATACTTTGTGTTTTTTTTGTTGTAGGCTCAAGATTGGATATACTTCTTTTAATATCTCCCTCTGTTTTCTTTTAATATCATTAAAATGAAGGCGATCACATAAAATTTTTACTCACTTGCCCAGCTTGAAATGATGTCTATGTTTCCTTTTTAAAAAAAAATATTACTGTCATTGTTATTTCAAATTATAGAAAATCTTTACTCTTTACTATTAGAGTAGATGAATGAGTACTTTGGAAAATGAGACTGGGCACTCAGTTCTGGTTTTCCCAGTTTGACAAGCTACTCAGGTCCTAATAATTTCCTTGTTCTCTTACTCCAAGACACCATTTTCTCTGTTAAAGAATCTTTTATTCTTTTGATTTCAAGAATGCAGCTCAAGATAATTTCGAGTTAATGATCTTGAGAAGCGACTGGCATCACTGCGACGTCCCTAGTCAAGCAAAATATATTGTTACTAGTTAGATGGGTTGTGCTATTTCTATGAAGCTTACAAGAAAAGTTGTATACTTACCCTTCTGTTGGATTGGTGTTTTTTGTGGAGCCTACAAAAAAAAGTCTAATATTGTGGAAGTATTTTTGTGAAACTTCTAAAATTTTAATAAATAACTTTTATAGTTCAAATGGTATTTTAAAAAGTGAGGATAATTTTATATATTTAACCTTCATTACCCTCTCATTCCTCTCAAATAAGGTAACACGTGTTACATTAATAAACCTTTCCTCTCTCTCAAATAAGGAGAAAATAACTAATTTACTTCACCTCCTTTCCCCTTCCGTTAATGAACCTTCCCTCACCCCATCCAAATAAAATATTAGGGTATAAGGAATTGAAACTCACATAGTTCGCTTACCTTTTTACTCTTATTATCTTTGGAAGTGAAGTTGTTACTCACTTCCATTTCTCATTCACATAGTGTTAGTTCCTTCGGTATTAACCTTTGACCTCGTTATCTGAAAGTTGCATTCCATATATTCTAGTTGCAGCTCTCATCCAATCATCATGTAATGCTTGTGCTTTTAAAGTGTTAGGAGATAAAGTAACGGTCTTTCATCTAATATATTACCTCTAAAACTAAACGTTTGTTCTACAATAACGGTACAACAACAGTTGATACTGAACAAGCGAGAATTTCTTTTGTTACGATGGAGAGGATGGAAGAATTTTGAGTCTTCTACGATTGCCACCGTCTGTTTCGCTATTTGTTTCACTAAAATTAATAGAGGTTGTAAAATAATTCTCAAATTCTTATCTAGAATCAATTCTAATTTGAAATCATGACGTTTTGTCCGTTCTTTTAATAAAAATTATACTTTTATAAGTTTAAAATTGCTATTACCACTAATATTTTTGTATTCCATATACATTAGTTTTTAATTCATATCTTAAACCATAATCTTTATAAATATCATATAAATTATTTCTAGTATTTTGTACCATATTTGCAAATTAAAAGAAGAATAATCTTTAAATGGAATTAAAACATCATAATAGATAACTAACACCATATTTGCCCCGCGGGCATGGCGCGATTGGTAATGGCTCACTTGGGTGATCCCTCACTTCCCGGGTTCGATTCCTCCCTGGTAGAGCTCGCAGTATGCTAACGGAAGAAATCGTCACAGGCTACTGCGTGATCGGGTCATCGGGTACCGATATCATCAGTGGTGAAGTCGCCACGTGTCTCCGTCTCGCGATTTACCCTCGTTGACCGGTGGGGACTCTCGTTGAAGGTTGTGAGGCAGGGTCGGTCAGCTAAGCGGATTAGTCGGGCGTAAGCCTGAATACCCCAAAAAAAACATTTCATATAAAACATTTAATTTAAGTCTAGAGTTTAAAGCGAATGCCACTAAATAAATATCATGATAAAAATATTTTTTCCATTTTATTGTCATTACTAACAAGATAAAAATTTATTTGTAACATATTTATTTAAAATTAAAGTTATGTTATAAAAATTAATCATAATTAAATAAGTAGTAGGATAATAAACACCAAAGAATTATTTAATTACGTCATTAAATAACAACCACCACCACTACGTATATTTTATTGGTGAAAATAAATATACATTAATATGATTAGTATTTTGTATAAAAAATGAAAAAAATAATTCTCTATATTTAAATGAATTTTATAACAATCTATATGTTGAATTCCAACATGTTGGTATATCACATGGAAATTTTTTAGATCTCATCCCCTTGCTTTACAAATTCTACTTCATCATTTCATTATACTTGTATGTGATCACAAATTGGAAATATCAATTTTAATTAATTTAATTTGATTTTCTAAAATTTTTAAACCATCTTGGACGCATAAATTTAAAATATGACATAAACAACGAATATAAAAAAACCATTAATTGTAGATTGATAAATAAATTTAAGTTCGTCAATACTTACAATATTAAAACTAGCATTATCAAATAATATTGAAAATATTTTAAAAGTCAATTCATATTATTCTAAAACATACATAATAGTTTAGATATATTGTGAGTAGTGTGTGCTTCATCAAAATCTTGATATGCTAATAAACGTTTTTAAATTATCAAAGAGTTGTCAGTCTAATAGCAAGTCACACTCAATACTTTATTATTTAATTTATTAAATTCTTCAATTAAATCTGTCTTTTCCCGCCTAACTAATTTTGTAACTATACACGTGAGTGTTGTTCGGGGAACACATTTAACAGACGGGTTATATGATCCTTGACAAAAATTATCAAATATGCATTTAGACCTAAAACTAGAAAAAGATGTTCAACATAAATAAATCTAGCAAATAATTCTTTTAATTTATTATCAGAATATTTAAATAAACTTGAATCAATACCTCCACTAGTCGATGACAGTATAGACAATTATGTTTCAGAACATTCAACTCCAAATTCCATCGGGTGCTTTATTTCGACGTATCGCTTCAATGATCGAAAACCATCACCTAATTGAAATTTATAGGAGATTTTGCAATACTTAAGTTTTACACGCAATTTTCCGAATGAAAGAGTGATTTTTTCAAAAACTTTAATAAAAATAGATGATTTTAAAGATAGAGTATCCCAAATCATAGAAGTTTAGCTACTTCCTTATGTCTTGGTTGTCAGTTTATCATCAATAAATTGAATGTTCTCGAGATCCACATTCGGAGTTACTATTTTCTTGCCCTTCCAAGACTGAGATGAACTTCCTTCCATTAGAATTAGAGAATTGAAATTGAAAGCAATTGAGATTTCAAAATTTAGAAATGAACAGAGAAGATGGTTTGAAATAATAAAATGAGTAATTTATTTATAGAATTTGGAGAATAACGATCACTAAATCATAGTCATTAATTAAAAAATAATCAAATAATCTCAATCATTCAAAAAATTTTAAAAAAACTTTAAAGGTCAGAACTGGCGGTCGGATAGTCAAATTCAAAAAATAAAAAATAAAAAATAAAAATAAAAATTGAACCAACGATTCAAACCACTTGTTTATGGTTAATTTGGGGCCCATCTAACCAAGTCAACACCCGTTGACTTAGTTACAGATCCGGATTGGGTCCGATTGACCCAACCCGTGGTGGGCCTAGTTTTAAGGTTTGGCCCAATCTTCATTAAAATATCCTTTAAAAAAACTTTTCCCTATAACAATCTCTAGATATTGTAATGTTCTTAAGGCTCCTACCCAACGATAATGACATGGGATCTCGCCAAAATTTATTGATCACAACCGCAAATAATGTCAGCTTGTGTAACTTAACGCTGGCAATCAAGGAAAAAGATTAACAAGTAGCCACAATAGAACAAGAACTATAATCAATTATTCTCATTTGTAATAGGATAAGTAATTTACCTCGTGGTGGATAAAATTATCAAATGCTTCAGAAAGTAAAAGATCAGTGTAAATTTCAGCAAATATATTCTGGACTCATCTCATAGATTGCTAAACTAACTTATCCTTGGAATCATAAACCATGAGGACATAAATCCTATATTCCAACTTTCTCAAAATGGGCATGCAGATGTAAAATAAAAAATGCTGTCTAGATGAATAACGTAGGAAGTGCATAGCGTACCTCTCAAGGAGCCCAAACGTGGGTTTCCTTCCTTGACCATACTGCTGGAACAGGTATTTCACTATATCGCCTATACATAGACCAAAAGGTTCCCAGACAAGCTGAATTTAGAAGACAGATTACGCTCACATCTAGAAGGATTAATGTTTGAATGATTCTAAAAGTACAAACACACAGATATGATTTCATGGACTCAAATATTATTTAAAAAATAAACAGAAACTGAGATTGGCAGTGCTATCCTTCCAGTTGGACTTGCTCAACCAATGGAAAATTGTTTGCAGTATATCTAATAGCCAACCCCCTCAGAGAACTTGACTAGCTTTGAAACCCAAAACCAAAGCCTTCCTCATTTCTAGGGCCTTCTTTCGCTCTATTATAGGTGTCACCAAGGCTGGTAAAGGCATTACCCTTATCTTGGAGATTGAAGAATTCAATACAATATGGCCTTACAATGAATTCGACATAGTCATGAAGCTTTCTAGTTGAAGTTTTAACCCTTTGAAACTATTGTACCAAACATACATGGGTTTGAAGCTAGCAGGCAGACTTTGAAGGCCATAATCAATGGACTTAGGACCCAGTTTCAGCCACAACATCTGCCTCTCTGCTATCCTTCCAGTTGGACTTGCTCAACCAATGGTAAATTGTTTGCAGTATATCTAATATTCAACCCCCCTCAGAGAACCAGACCAGCTTTGAAACCCAAAACCAGAGCCTTCCTCATTTCTAGGGCCTTCTTCCGTTCTTGGTTAAGGCATTACCCTTATCTTGGAGATTGAAGAATTCAATGCCATATGGCCTTACAATGAATTCGACATGGTCATGAAACTTTCTATTTGAAGTTTAACCCTTTGATGCTATTGTACCAAACATGACGTTTGAAGCTATCAGGCAGGCTTTGAGGGTCATAATCAATGGACTTAGGACCCAGTTTCAGCCACAACATCTGCCTCTCTGCTTACAGGTCTATGTTTCTCAGTTCCAATCCCTATTTAAGGTATTGTGGATGTAATTGAAGGATCATAACTAGTTTTATTAGGAACATATTTCAATGATAAAGGGGTGCTCCAAGCATAGTTTCAAGTGTCGGTCACTATCGGTGTACATGGAGGAAACATATCTTATCAAAAAGGAATCAATAATCCAGAAAAAGAAATGCATTGGAGAATAATGCAAACTTGGCACATCTTTTAAATTTGACAAACATTTGGTAGTTTAGGAATTGTCACATTTTTTTTCTTTTGGTAATGAGGATAATTCTGCAATTTATGATCTATAATGTCTTGGAGAATAATGCAAGCGTGGTTTCCTAATTTAGATTATTTATTTTATTGTCTGTTTTAGAGTTGGATTTATAAAAGAGGCTTAAAATCCTGCAATTTCAGATCTTTCAGGAAATAATAATCAAGTTCATTTCTTTGTGTGAGAGTTCCTGTGTTAGGTTTGTTAATCATTTGTCTATCTTGCTAGATCAAATGGTATCAAAGTTGAATCTTAGTTCAATTCAATATCTCCTTCCCTGATCACCATTCTATTCCTACAATTCCCTCTCTACCACAACTCCACTCATGCCTCCATTTGCATCTTCACTTTCATCGCTTGCAAGCTCTAAAAATCCTCATGTTCTTCACTGTGCCAAGGAACTTGCTGCAGCAGATTCCTCTTTTATGTGTCAACACCATCTGCCTCCTCGGAAATCTCCCCCAAAGCCAATTACATTCAGTGCTTCATCAACATCACGCATCTCTGCCTAGCGCTGATTCTACCAAACACTACCTCCACCCGGCACTGCCTCCGCCTGATCAGCTCGCTGCAGGCATCTACTGCTCAAACCTTCCTCAGCACTGGGAAGTTATGTGGGACCTTGATTGAGTTATCATTAGATGTCCATCCACAAACTGATGGGCAAAGGCAAGGTGACAACCTTTGTCTAGGGAACTTACGAAGATGTTTAGTGGATGAAAATCAAATATTTGAGATTCAATTTTGCCACTTGTTAAATTTACTTAAATAATTTGATAAACCAATCTACTGGTCATAGCCTATTTGAATCATGTATGAGTCAAAAGCTCATCAACCTATTAACCTTGTCTCCTTACCTACCACCTCCCATTCAATTGAGTCAACTAAGAGTTCTATTCTAGTGATTGCCACTGATGTCAGGAGGAAATCACACTGAGAAATAAGGCATATAAAATTCAAGCTAACAGACACCATAAATTTAAGGAATTTAATGTAGGGGGCTATATGTTGGTCCACATTCATCCTAAATATTATCTTAAAAACAACTTTGAAAAGATTTATGCTCACTCCTCTAGTTTATTCTAAATTTTGAGAAAATCTAAGTATAATGCATATGTAAACGCCCAGTAACTTCAGTTCAATTTTCAATGTTGAGAACTTATGTCATATTAGGGAACATTTGAATTTTCTCTGTTTATTGATTTCCATACAGGTCATATTCCAATAGTGCTAACTCTTTTGTCCCCCATCCATGACACAACCTTCTCGTCAAATTAAGTGTGTATGGAACTCCAAGATGGTGATGTCTCCAAATGGAAGCACCCACTAGTACAAATTCCATTGGAAAGGGCTTCCATAGATTGAAGAAGCATTATCGAGAATGAGTTTCGAGCTAATTGAAATATTAGAGCAGCATCCAGTTGATCCATCTAGACAGGTGTCCCAACTTCGCACCTATATACAACACTGTCACACTTGGTATGGTTAGTTCCATCTCCCTATTTGATGCAATCATGTTCTTCTTGGTGCAAGAGAATAATACATAGAAGGTGCAACTAGGGAAACAATTTGGAAACTAATCTAGAATTGGTCATCTCTAGATAAGTTAGATTTTAGCATTTGGTAATTTAGAAATTATTGCATTTTTCTTGATATTTGTAATCCCAATTATTTTAGCATATTTTTCTAATTTAGACTATTTATTTCCTCATAAGTTTTAGAATTTGATTTATAAAAGAGGTTCAGTATCTAGTGGCTTGGGATCTTTCAGATAATAGTAATTTTTCAATTTATTTTCTATGTGAGAGTTTCTTCTGTGTGAGGTGTATTCATTGTTCATTCTCTATGCTATATCAACGGGTAAGTATAAATATGTCACTAATGTCAACATAGTTTCATCGGCATTGATTGATATGGAGCCTATTTCCGCCAATACTATCTGAAACTCACAAAGACAAGAAGATTATGCACTTATGTCTAATCTTTCAATTCCGAGGTTAAAAAAGAGAGGAAATGGGAAGATGAGAAGCATCAATTGCAATATTAGCCAAAATTAGAAGATGGTCTTCCATGACTCATCTTAATAGAAAAAAAATGATTAACGAGGTTGGGTAACGTTGAACCTCGGACGACCGGTTCGGCCTCACGAAAATTTCCCACCGGCCGCTAGGGTAAATCGGGAAGTGTTCACTACGGACGATCCCGAAGCCTGACATTCCAAGGTTCGTGCCCCATTTGGAGGAAATGTCGTAGTTAGGGATCGAACCACGGATGCCTGGGATGATAACTAATCGCCCTTCCGCTGCACTATAGCCTCAGGGGCATGACTCATCTTAACAGAGAAGATAGATGCAAAGGAGATCCACCAATTAGAGCATAAACTGTAGGAAAGAGGAGGAAATCAAAGTCAGAGAAACCAAGAGCTATCTATGTCTTGTACCTAAATTCGGTTCCAATTGTGTACTCCCAGTAGCAAACAACAATAAATTTATGGACATGTATATCTTGGGAGCATTATTTACAAATGAGAGACCTTTATCTAGCTCAACGGGAAGTTAGATTCAAAATCAAATCTTATGTTTCCTTCATGTATTATTTTCCTTTCATGTATACTTCCTATTCGCGAAGATCATTTAATCTTTAAGAAGGATTCCTATTGGAGAGTTTTTCCATTCTATGTTGTATATGTACGACACTTGTGATACCAACAAAACCCAGATCAATATCAATGACAAAAATGGATTTGTCAAAAATGATATCACAATGAATTCAGAATTTCCTTATTTTATGACTCAAAGCAATTGGTGCTTGGTGACTTAACTGCTTTCATACATTGACACACCAGTGTTTAAATCAACAAGAAATGGGAACCTGCACAGAAACAATTTTTATGTAAAACGGAGATTTGAATAATAAATTATTATGAGATACTTTTTACAAATGAAATGTATGATCAAAGCAAGAGAAAAGATTACTCACTGCTCCTTCCCACCAATGCTTCGGACCAATTCCCTATGATGTAATGATCCTTTTGGACAAGGATAAACCTGAATCAATTGAAATAAGTCAATCACTAGTATATTGCACTTAATGAATATACTAGCACAAAAAATATGTTCAAGCATAAAATCAATATAACAAAAAACAAGTCAATTTTGAGATCATATTTTTCAATTATATATTGATTGCATTATAACATAATAATGTTCATTATTCCTTAATATTTTTTATTAATCCAAAAGTAATAACGACAAAGTTTAGTTTGCAAAAATTTAAAACAGAAAATGATGGGTCAATATATGTATGGTAATTAAAAAGAAAATAATTTCATTTGTTCTCAAAACCCAATTTGATTTGAACTGCCCTAAAGCTACAATTCACTCCTTCAGTTTAATAAATGCTTCCTGCCCATGTATATCAAATTAAATATTTACAATTGATCAATGAGGATTTGAATTGACAAAGTACTGATATAATAAAATATCCTGGGCTAATTTCTAATGAACATGTTAGCTTTACTCCAAAAACAGAAAAACTAAACACATATCTATATACCAAATTCAAATTATTATTAATTAGTTAATAAAAATGTGTACTATATGTATAGATCAATTATTGAATTCAACAATTAATCCATAGAGATTTAACAAAGAAACGTTATTATACAAATGTCCATTTTTAAATTCAAATATATCATTAAATACTCAACTCATGAATTGTTGGTAGAGAACCAACAAAAACATACATTGGCACTAGAATATGCAGGACTATCTATGATTGCCTATTCATAAAGAAACTTAAAATTATATGCAAGAAAAATTAGATAGACACCTAATGAAAAGCAAATTACTTTTATGTATATATATGAATGGATGAATAGAGATGTTAAAAGAACACATTGATGGTATCACATACAGATGATAGATAGATGTAAATGTTATAATTTCTTTTCTCACTCAAAACACTTCTACATGGAAATAACCAGTCCATCATGTGAGGCTACGTTCAGCTAAAATTCATAGCCATCTGTAATGAGTAATTACACAACTGTAGAAGAGAAATATGAACCACATGGTTATAAATTAGATCTTTTTCTATGTGTATATTTTTTGGGCTTTCAAAACCAAAACTTTCAAAGAGTTCATCAGAACCATAATGAAAGAAGATGCCAGCTCAAGCAGCAATTATCATCTAATTTTACGAAAAAGAGAGAAATAGAATTTGATACATATTCTTATAAAGTAGAGTTCTCAGTTGAACCACATGGTTGAAGTGTTGAACTAAGCAGGTAAAGCATAAAAACAATGGTGGGTTTATGCGCAATCCCCCCCCTCCCAAGCACTCAAATGTAGAGATACACATGATCTATGACACGAGCAGATTATCCAAAAATTAATTTAGTGAATGTGAAATTAATGTCTAATTAAACACTACTCGAGTAATAGAGGAAATTGCAAGCAAGTTCAGTTTCATCTGCATCAATTTATGATCTAATTAAGACATAAGCTTGTGTACGACCATAGTCCATGAACGCAAATGAGTGAGTATTAACTAGAGTATGCATACATACTAACTGGTTCAGCCCAAATAGGCTTGGATTAACAGTCAATTGGCTGAGTTATTAATCGTCCAATTCATGGTCAGATTCAAGACTATTTCGTTGTAGGCTTCTTATTCAGCTTCCCAATTGGGAAGCCTAGCTGACAAAAATTAGAGAAAGTAATTTTCCTGTGCCACACAACAGTGTCCAATGACTCTTGGAAAGAGTGTGGCTAAGTACTGTTCACACATGAATAACTACAGGTTGTGATTGAGAAATCAAAATTGGCTTTTTAACAACTTGATTAATGCCTTTTCACCTATTGGATTGCCCTTCCATCTCTATAACAAGACTCCAAGGCACTGAAAGTTCATAAGGCTTGAAATTTGGAGTATTACTATTTTGAGGCAAAGGTCATATATCAGTGGGACCATAAGCACTTGATTGAGGCAATATCATCTTAAACAAGTAGGGTTCAATACTCACCTCAACCTTACAACTAACCAAAAGGGGTGTATCGATTACCCAAAAGGGTGCATTGACGAAATCTAACAACTATGCGTTGAAGATGACTTGCCCGACAATCACGCATGCAAGACGAAAAACCAAATAGGTTGACTTGACTATAAGAACATGTTTGTCGAGTAACTAGAGAGTCATCGAAAGGATGCCTAGACTAAATGGAGGGATGTGTTCACTAGAAAGGGGTCCTAAACTACCCGAAGGGGTGCATCTTGTTTGTGCGATAATGTCCTAAGTGGCCATGTTAGACCAAGATATTTCGATATGTTTGACAAAGGGTTTATTGTATGTATGAAGCTTTGCAAGGATTTAGCAATATGCACATGAAGTTCATGGAACTTGTCGTTCGACAAGGTCGAGTTGTGTTAGTTGAACTTGGCACAACCAAGTTGGTATGGCTCGATGTCTTAGAGGTCTGTTGTAGATTAGCGTAGGATGAGAAGCATGGAGTGAGTTTAACGAAGCTAAAAGAGATTGTCATGGCTAATGACTTAGTGCGGTCAAGTGGTTTGGCTCGATGAGTTGGATATCTACTAGCGATTTGCAAAGGATGATAAAGAGCATCTGAGAGACCACAAGACAAGGAGCATTGAGTAATTTTGACAACTTTGACGACAACTACAAGAGATGGGCTACATAGATGAGGGATGATATGTTAATGAGCCAAGGGTTTGGTGCATCCAAGGTACCAAGAATATGACGGGAGATGAACTCTTAGACAACATAAAGCTTGAAGACATCTTGGTAATATGTGAGAGATTACGAGAGAACATGTAATATTGGATTCTGGCGTAGATTCTTACCTAGGCATAAACTTGATCGAGAACCAAGTTTTTCATGTCTATAGTATACAATCTAGTAAACTAAAAATTAAATTCAATTGATTGATGAGCCAATTGAAAGGGTTTTCAATTGATTGATCAGTTGAGACTACGTTACTGTTTGAATTTGAAAATAAGATTGTTCTGAGTGAATTTTATCCAATTGAGTCGATTAGTGGGAATTCAATAGACTCGACTATCGATGAGTCATTGGAGATAGCAGCTGGTAGATAAGAATCCTATAATTAACATTTAAGTTGATTAGCAAAAATTTAAGTCAACTAGAATTAAACATAAGAGTTGGGTGAAAATTATTCAACCACGATTTGAAGACAGTTTATAAAGGGACAAGGGGAGCTTGAAGAACAATAATCAAGCCATTGTTCTAAAGCATTTCCCGAATTCCATATTGCCATTTTGGTTATTTTATGATGTCTGGTTTAGTGCTTAAGGTTTATTCCTTAAAGCTCTTATTCTTTTCTTACAACTATTGATTTTATCATTTTACTCTTGTTTGTAAAAGAATGATTTTTATGAGGTTTCTCAACTTCCATAAGGCAAAAGTTAGTTTGATTTTCAAGGGGTAACTCACCTTAAGAGTCTATAGGACATGGAATGTAAATGCTATTGTGATAGCACTTTTTTTTTATATACTTTCATTGCACTAAACTCATTTATTTACCTTACAAAGAATTCACAAGAAAAGCTTTTATTTTCAAGGCAAGCACTACTCACCCCCTCTAGTTTTCAGATAATCGATCTTCATGCACCTTCATTTGGTATCAAAGTAAGGATGTTTTCGAAGGACTAACCACCAACAAAGCCATGACCAGAATTCAATTCACACCATGAAGTTCGAGGGAGACCTCAGAATATAAAAAAGAAAAATCGAGGTATTTTTTAAAATTGATTTTACTCAAATCCTTGCAATAGAATGTGGATTTGAAACTCCAAAGGGCAAAAAGGAGAGACCGCTTAAGAGAAGCAAAAAGGATGGATAAACAACCAAGCTTTCCAAAGATAACAAAAAGACCATAGAAATATTACTGTTTGTTTTACCTAAAAACATTTTGAGCAAGGTTGGAGACTACGCAAATGCAAAGATGGAAAAGATCATTCTTCGTTTTGAGAATCCTGTGCTAGAACTCGAAGCTCAAATAATTTTATAATTTTAGATTTAGTTTTGAATTTTAAGAATTAGTTATTTTAAGAATTACTTTTATATATTTTAAATATTTTTAAAAATTAATTATACATTTTAATAATTAAAAATAAATAAATTTATACCTTTTATATTTGTTGTAAAAATTTAATAAGCATAAACATCTTATCGGAAAATATCGATATATAAACTCAACACCTAAAATATAACATCAATCATGAGCATATATATACAAATCAAATATTAATAAAATTAATTTTTAATTAATATGCACTTATATTTTAAAAATATAAAAACTACCAACTTATCGACATGGCACAATATTTTATTGAAACTGCATTTCCAAGATAAATTTCAAACCTTGACGTGAGTAGCCTCTAGATTATTCTTTACAACATTTAACGACAATAATCTAAGAGATCCATTAGAATTGCTAGAACTTTACTGAAGAAATCAAAGATCATGTGTGTCCAATAACATCAAATACATACCACCACTATCAGCCTTTGCACTCAACCTTACTACTTTCCTCCACTTCCAACAATGACTTTAAGACATGACTTTACCCCACTAGTAAAACCGTGATTTACCCCCTCTGAACACTTGTGGGGCCGGGACCAGGGGGCCGCTAAGGTGGTGGTTCCACCTTTTGCATTTAAGACATGAATGACATGACTGTCGTCACTAGCAACCACTACTCTTTAACCTAGTCACTAACATCCACATTGCAAGGACCTCATGCAAACGTAAGCACCACCATTATCGAGCTTTTATACAATATGACAACCTAATAATCACACCCATGGTATAAAATATCGTTCATTGTTGGGCAAAACTAGCGAAATTTATTGTTCCGCCCACCGCCCAGCATCATGCAATCTGCAATGCCGTGGAGCGATCCCATGGCAACCTCCATGAGTTAAGGCAAGAACGCCCGCACGTCACTGCAAGGTCGTGGTGGATATGTCCATGCATTCTCCACAAGGTCCCGGAGGAACTGCGATCTCCACGAGTCAAAGGCACCGCAACCTCCACGGGTCGCGGAGGCAACACGACCTCCATGGGTCGCGGCGGGGACACCCACGCGATCTCCACGGGGACGCCCATGCGGTCTCCACGAGATCGTAGGGTCACGGTCCTGCTCGAGTCCCTGCCATGGGGAGTGCAAGGATGATCGCATTGCGCCGAACTTAGGAAACTTGAATAATTAAATATTTACAACTAGGCTAATAATTTCAATCAACTCCTACTACAAATAGGATAACCTAAATAGGCTTAATCAAATCCTAATAAAACTATCACATTAAATTAATATATATATTATTTATAATTCTAAAAAAATATAATAAATTTTTTATTTATTTACCATATAGGACATCGTAATCCCATTTTTTTTTCCTTTTTTTTAATTTTTAATATTTAGATTAAATTTTTATTTTTAATTAATATATTTTATATTTAAAAAATATTGAAACTATATCGGCATGATACTTCACCGAAATCCTATCATTCTGGTTCGAGACTGAAACTTCGACATAGGTCGAGATGTTAAACCATGATCACACCTCATACAGACATGAGCACCATTTGTACTAGCCTCTGACCCTTGCCCCGACCGGTTCGATGTCCGGTCCGGTTTTCAGAACCTTGACAAAATGTTTTCACCCAAAGCACCAACCAGCTCAAATGTCAAACCATCTTTCATTTATCCTTCTCTCCTTAAGGTACATTTTCTCTGTTCTCTTGGCTCTTCTTTAGGTCTTGACTATTGATGCTAGGAATAGAAATGTGAAATAGTAAAGCTTGAGATGATCACTACTTGATAGGAAATGGCTGGTTTGCTACATTGATCAAATATTAAGATGGTCAATATTTAGATCAGTATTTAATCTGGAAAATACAGAGATGGATCAAGTGCTGAAATGATCAGTGTCTAATTAGTATTTGGCCTGGAAAATATTGATCAAATATTGGGATGACAAGTGTATTCGATCATTATTAAGATCAAATATTTGAACAAAAACCTGATTAGTATTTGACCATGGTTTAAAATTTTGATCCATATTGAAGCTTCAATTTATGATTAGAATAATACAGTTTTAGTACCATATCATACCGTGCCGATATGGTTTTTTGTATTTTTTAAATATAAAATATATTAACTAAAAAAAATAACCAAAATTTTTAAAAATATATATAATAAAACATTAATAAAATATTTTTTAGAAAAAAAGAGAAGGATCCCGGCACCTTCGCAACCTCGCGGCCACCTCCGTGGGCTTGTGGGGGCGCTATGATCCCACGGCAACCTCTGCGAGGTCACGGAGGTGGGGTCACGAAGGTTGTCACAATCCCATAGCAAACTCTACAAGGTTGCAAAGGCTACCATGACCTATCATAATGCCTCTTCGACCCCATAGAGGTCGCCCAAGGATCATTGCAACCTCCACAACCCTGCAGCGGTCGCCGCGAGATCGCAGCACCTTCATGGCCCTGCAGAGGTCGTCACAGGATCATGGCGCCTCCGGGCCCTACGGAGGGCCTCCACAACCCCATGGAGGTCGTCGCAAGATCGCGACGCCTCCATGACCCCTTGGCAGCCTGTAGTGTCAATGTCAAACAGAACGATAATTTGACCCATTTTGCCCAACACGATACGAAATTTTAAACCATGTATTTAATTACATAACTCATATGTTAGTTTGAAAAAAAAAGTGAAGAGAGAGTGATGAGGAGGAATTTAATAAGGATTTTTTTATATAACCGAATACTACGTAATAATTTTTGATTATGATAAATGGGTTAACCGTTTTAAGCCCATAAGAAAGAAGATCGGGTTTGGCGTAGAAGAATAGGTTCAAAGTTATGTAGTGCTCGGGAATCGGGTTATGACATTCGAGGATCGGAGTTGAAGTATGAAAGTAATTAGATATCGGAGTCAAAAGGTGCTCGGGAACCAAGTCCAAGACCTATTGATGCTTGGCATTAGGTTTTTTTTTATAAGACTCCAAAAAACATATATGTATAACATATTTGATTATGGGGATAGAGTTTAGCATTTAATCCAGAATGGTATTATTTCCATTGATTTTATTAGGCCAGACCAAATCTTAGCAGACCTATTGACAAAACAAAGTCAAAGTACTTGTGTTAGGATGAGCCATTGATTTTATTAGGTTCCATCATTGTCAGGCCTACTAACTTGATTTTCTTAATGATGGAACCTAAACTCAATCCATAGACTTTTTGTGTTAAGTTCAATGATGGTTAGCACATCTAAGAGTGAATACAAGCACAAAATTGTAGGTGATTGGTTACCTATTGGATAAATTAACAGTCAGCAAGTTGCTTTTGAAGAATCATACAGTGTTAAATGTCAGTGTCATATTTACAGGGGATACTTTGGTTTGACATATATGAAGATAGGGGGGTGGCCAATCCAAAGGATTCAAGAGCTAAATCCTAATTTCATGAAAATGAGTTTACATACCCAGGCAGCATACTATGAGTGCTGATGTGGCACTCTTATGGAACTCATGGTCACACAAGGCTCACATGGTACCCATGAGATATAATGGGGTGCTTTGTCACTTTGTTCATTCACACTTGTCCTTATTGAGACAATACTGAGTTTTATGCCACACAGGAAGCTCTATCTAAAAAATATTAATGTAGCCAAGTCAATACAAACTATTAAGGTGTGACCTAGTTCATAAATAGACCAAGAATTTGCTAGGCAGAATTACTTTGAATTCAAGATATTCACAATCTAAAGCAGTCATCTATTCTCACGACCACGGCATGTTCTACCTCCCAGCAAACAAGATATTACCACCTGATTTGAGCAGTCTAGCAAACAAATAACCTAATATCCAAGTCTTGCATTCCCAATTGAAGCATAAATATGAATCATTTTCCAAGATCAACTATCTTAACGTAGTCTAGATAAACTAATAACCTAGTCTGTATCATTCAACAATTCAAATATGAAGAAAACAATGCTTGCCTAGTTTTTTAATTTTAATATCAGTCATATAAAAATAGCAACTTAGAAAATTAAGGTAGAATAAGTGTCATATTTTGTCACCTCCACTGTGAGATCTAGCTCGGTCATTGCTTCCCTCACTCTCCTGCAAAAAGGGCATGCCTCTGTTGGAAATAAAGTTGAGTAAATTCCACCTGTGAATCACTTCTATTGCAATGAAAAATGTGTCTAGACACAAACTAATATCAATATCTAATCCCAAAAAAGTTGAAAATCTAGCAAATTACTCTTCTAATATCGTTCGTAGTAAGTACCAAACATGCAAAACTATGCCTAAGAATGGATGGATAATATAAAAGTGATAAAAATTGTACATAGATTAGATCGATGACCCTATATATCCTAATCACTCAAAATCCATCCAAAAGAATAGTACATATAATATCTGCACATAGAAGTAGCAATCCAACAACACAAAATAAAGAAAAAGAAAACAAATGTTTATCCAAAGATATATGATTTGTTTAGTAAGCTAGAGAGTTGGGATGATAAGGAACTGAATGGTGTTACCCTGTAGACCTTACGCTGCGGATTCGTCCGGACATTGCTCGGGGCACCTAGTTTGCAATCCAAGCTCCCGATTAATTTCAAAAAAAAAACTAAGTCAGGCACCTGGAATCAATTCCAGGCACCCTGCTCGTTTTTTCCTTTTTTTCCTTTTTTATTTTTTTTAAAATCAAAATTTCCTAATATAAACCCTAAATACGTTACTATACCCCGTGAGCATCAAAAATTTAAAATCTTGAATACTATAACCTAAGAGAGAAGACTAAACCTCGAGGGAAAATCTTATTAACTCAAATCCACTATAACTCAATCCCTAAATTCTAAAATCTTAAATGCTAAACACATATAATATAATCTGTGAGCATCAAAAAAATTTTATTTGAACACTATAACTCAAGAGGGAAATCTGAATCTAAAAGGGAAAATCTTATTGGCTAAGACCCACTATAATCCAATCCATAAGTCTTAAAATCTTAAATCCAAAATACATATAATATGCCCCCAAAAAAATTTAAAAAACAAAAAAAAAAGTTACTATGCTGGATTTGAATCCAGGTGCCTAGATTGGCGCCCCGGGTCAGCAGAGGTGCACAGCATCTCGGTCCGCAGCAGATCAAAATTAATAAGAAATTTCCCTTTTATTAAGCCTATTAGGAACAATATGCATTACAATTTATTGTCACAGTAAACTTTTATTCGTCAATAGAAGTGCATCCTAACTTGGTCACCAATGTCTAACCCAAATGAGTTGACCCTATATTCTTTCTCTGCACTAGATCCTATATTCTTTCTCTACACTAGATCGTTTCTCTCTTTCACAATAAGAATATTAACTCCTACGAGAATAAATAGGTTGATGTAGATTGTCTTCTTGTAAGGAATGATCCTTGCGGTTGTTATCCAATGGTCATGGCATGGATTCTCAAAAATCAACTAGAAATACCTTCCGGTCTATGACCAATCTAATAGTTGAGTCAATATCTCCCATATGTTATAAGTCCTTCGGATGCATCCAGCTTTTGGCTCGTTCCACATGTTATCCTTCACTCTTCGCCTATGTAGTTCTTCCTCCTCGGGCTACTTCAAGGTTGCTACCTCTATTACTCATCCTGTGGTCTCTCAAATATCTCATACAATCCTTCTCCAATCTATCCTTCTCCAATATCCAACGGACCTCGAGCCATAAAGCCATTGATCCATATCAAATTGGTCACAATTAAGGTTTAAATTCAAGTCGTGCTAGAATTTTGATTTATGACTGGAAGATACAGTTTCGATACTACATCGTGCTATGCTTACTTTTTAAAAATAAAAAAAGTGTAGCCCAATGCACGAAGATTCGGCCAATACAGAGTCCCGGGGGAAGAATCTATTGTACACAACCTTACCCCACTTTGCAAGACTATTTTCAAGACTTGAACCCGCAGTAGCAATTTTTCTATTGCGTTAAGGCTCTCCTTTCGGTCCTTTTTTAAATATAAAATAAATTAATTACAAAATATTTTTATTAATATTTGAATATTACATATGCTTATTATTGAGTTAGATTTGATATTAACTCCTGAAATATCTAATCCTTACTAAGTAAAAGTGGATTTAGGGTTCACTAAAATTCACCAAGTCAACATGCCATGATTAGATAGGTTTAAATTGGATTTAATTTGAATTTATTATGATCAATTAAAATTAAGTTAAATTAAATTTATATATAAAATAATTTAATTCATTAATAATAATATTTTAATAAGATTAGAAATTATATTATATTTTTTATCTTTTCTAATAATATGTATTCTTCATCTTTAAAGAATTTTTTTTCTCTCTATTTACTTCATGGATGCGTGAAGGAAACAAAATAATCATAGATGAATGGGAAAAAATAATTAAATTTTTTTCCATAAACGAATATTGAAAAAAAAAAATAGAGGAAAAGAAATTTTTGGTGAAAAAAATAAAAGCAATCGAATAATGGCGACGAAAGGAAAAAAGATTTTAAAAAAAAGGTAAAACAAGAAAATGGAAAAAAAATTATAAAAAAAAAGACCTGGTCACCTCAACTTGCAACATGTCACAAGGTTGCGATAGGCCTCACAGCTCCATGCCCTACAGTGTCATGCGAATCAACGGTCCAACCGTGCTAGTCATCTCATATGTTAATCTTAATTTTTCTCATCCTATAGTCTCTCGAATGTCTCATACATCATTCTCCAAACTAAAGCGAACCTCCAAATCATTGAGTATCACCAATTTGGTCGTACCAAGTCATCATGCACAACTCAACTTCACAGGGTCATAAGCTCCAAAAGCTTCATGTTGTTGCCAAAGTCCCTACACAACTTAATGTAAACATCAATAACAAATAAACTTAAGCCCTTTTCCCAACACATCAAATCGCCATGGTGAACGTGACCACTTAGGATACGAATGCACTAACAAAAAGTATGAGAGATAAAATATGCAGTATAAGGGACTCATGAAGCATTGTGCAATCCATCGTTCTCCACAATCTCTCCATTTCATTTATATAAGCTAACCCTCGACACTTTGTACATATAATGGGACACCACTCATGTACTTCATTATTATGAGCAAATGCTATCTCTGTGGTCTCCATGTGTGCTCCAACTGTGATTGAGAAAATTAAATCATTGGGTGTATTAGTAACAAAATCAACAACTTCTAAATTCTCTAGAGCATTTATTAGTAATTTATCTATAACAGAGGGAAAAAAGGATTCACAATAACTTAGATGCTCATTCTCTATAAGGACTTACCAAATTCATATATTTGCAAAGATGTTTGTTGTGTTGTAGAATCAGGGCTTCTTATGTTTAATGACTTTGAACCCCATGGAAATCTAGATAAACTTGATAGGGAAGATGTTGCGACCTATAAGATAAAACAATTTAAATCAAATCAATAATCAATAATTTCATGTGTGGCATAATGAAAATGATAAGCAATCTTTTGTTTTTGACATTGCCAGTGAAAGAAATTTGATTGTGTTTTCACATATCCAATATTTTGGACAAAGGGATTCAAGAAATTAGTATTTCTAAGTGATGGCTGTTGATTTTTCAGATATGGAAATTGAACAATTTGCATAATTTGAGTGTACTGTACCTCGAGAAGTTCATTCCGATTTTGAGAAGGATCGCCACCCTGCTTAAAAGAAAAAGTGAAATATTCACCAATAATACATAGAACAGCTTAAGAAGTTTTGAGTTTCCTTAAGAAATAAATCGACAGGATGAGATTATGAACAAGCAAGCTTTGACAAGAAAGAAAAGTTGGGTGACATAATGTGGGTGACATAATACAATTTATAGATAGGCTTAGTAGTGTTACATTTAAGCACCCGAACAGATCAGAAAATCTTTTGTCAGGTTAAAATTCTATTAAATCAACCCATTTGAGATCCTAGGTGTCCATCAAAAGTGTACCTTTGCATAAGGGAACAGAACCCACAACTCCAATGGCAATCTTGCCACTAATAGAGGTGATCCAGGCCTTTCTACTCTGTTGTCCCTTTTTATTTTCTAAGTTAGTTTTTTTAATTTGGCAAAAAAAATGTCAAACAGGTATGGATATGAAAAAAAAAAAAAGGAGAAGCTTAATGCTTAATGCAGTTTAAAATTATACTACTAATCCTGGTTTCAATCTTTCGCCATAATGGT
>JAGFNQ010000645.1:328402-424031 GCA_024364735.1 Boesenbergia rotunda
TTTGAAGAATAAACTAAACAGATAGACCGATAACCGGTATCCAGGGAATTATCTGATGATATGGAACATGGTTAAAATACCAGCGTCCAAAATTCAGCTGTCTGAGCAAGCATTGCTGCCAGAACATACAGCTTGATAACTCTGTGCATATCCAAATTTTTTCACTTAATCCATTACATTCGACCTACCAGGCTGATATACAACTCATCCTTCTCTATATCAAACCATTTCAATATGTGTATGAGTTCACCTCCCACTTTTCTGACACTGAATTGGCTCACATTCCAGTAATACTATTACATTCCACTTTTCCCTCATATCATATTATTAACTATACCACAACAACAAAGTCAGTCCAGAAAACTAGGTAAGTGATGATTGGATATCAAACCATTCAAGTAGGCAATAACCTGTTGATAATATTTTCATTATGTTTTCAACAAGTTATTGTTGCTCAGATAAACTTTCGCCAAGAATAAGTAACAAATGTTCAATCCAATTTCAATATGTCACTATCAAAGATCAAGGTGTAATATTCTGAAATCCTCAAAATTTGGATAAATGAGGATGAGGTTTGATCTAAATACATCAAATATCAATAATCAAGGTTTTAACCAAATCAGTTAGCAGAACTTCAGAATATATGCACTGCATGTGAAAGGGAGAATTCACTACTAGCAGTGTTGTAAATGGTGGTAGGCGGTGGCGGGGCGGTTAGTGACCGCCCACCGCCTAGGCGGTTGATTTTTTTTTTTAATACAAAATATTATAAATAATCATTAATTTTTTATAATATTTACTTTTAATAAAATATATTAATTAAACATTTAAAATTTAATCAAAATATTTAAAATAAAAGATATAATTATATATATATATATATATAATTAATAGGATAATTTTATTAGTCTTTATTTAAGCTTATTTAAATTATCTCAATCATATCTAGGAGTTAATTAAAATTATTAACCTAAAATAATTGAATTAAACCCTAACATACAACTTACCTACCTCGGGCAACGAGTTTGGACGCATCGCCAGGACTGCGCGACGAGTTCGGACGCATCACCAGGCCCTGGAGACACCTTCAGGCTTGTGGGACTTGTCCGTGCTTGCACGACTCATCCGGACGGGTTATCAGGCTTGGGCAACGTGTCCGGAGGCATTACAGGGCCCTAGGCAATGCATCTGGATGCGTTGCAGTGGCGAAATGGCGATAGTGGCGACGGTGGTGGTTCTAGGAGCCATGGTGGCAAAGTTACCGCCTAAAGCACCGCCTCCGCCTGAAACGGTGCGGTTGATGCCCGCCTTCTGCCTAGGCAGCTGCCTCGACGCCATTTAGAACACTGACTACTAGGACCTCTTGGAAATCGAGAACATTCTCTGAAGCTTCTTGGAATTGATAATGGGGAAGGCGTGATCACTGTGTTATTAATAGACAAGGTCTTTACCAGTAAAGATAGATTTTGGGTAAGTCGTTCGGCTTGGATATGACACCAAAACCTAGCTTCAGTGCTTTGGGGTTTCATTTTAGAAATGTCTCAGTGTTACATTAATTCTGTTGATTGTTTATTTCCCTGAATTCTACTGGTTGCTAACATTTTGCTTTTCATTTTTCCCATGATTTTCTAATTTCTAGTTGCTGAAAATGCTTATCCATTATACTACTATCCTTTGTTGAACAGGTTGACAATTACAGACAGTCAGGGTAGAAATAAGGTCACAAATTCCACATAAATATGGGAAAAATTATTGACATCGATCTTAGATTTTGATCTGGCAGTAAAAGTGTGATCCAATAATATCCATCATACATATCCAGACAACTTTTTATATCACCTCTACCTTTTTAGGTTTTGCTGAACCAGCATAATCTGCAGCCTTTCCAATCGCTCTTGCAATTTTATTTGATGCATCTTTCCCTGGTAGATTGTGCTCAACAGGCTTATACACAGTGTGTGTGGGAACTTTGCCAGGTGTTTTCTTCAAAGGCTTCCTTTTATGCTTTCGGAAGTGTGATAACTCTAATAAAGTATCTTCCCTCCTATCCTGGTGGCAAAAAAAAAAGGCGATGAGGAAGTGGGGGTGAGCGATTCGGTAGCAAAGAAGTTCAGGATTTTCAGGATTTAATCCTGATCCCTGATCCCCTCTAAAATAGACAGACAAGTATACTACAGTATGAGCAAGTGGACTCTTGGGCTAATATACAGTAGCCAAGAAGTTCAGGATTTACCCAGCGATGAGGCATAACACCAAGAATGGATTCCCTAAATTCTCTACATTCAAACTGCAAATGGAAAAAAAAAATGGCATTTAAGGTGATCAGGAAAGTTCAAAAAATATACAGATTTGTGATTATGGCTTGCAGTATTATCATTCAAAAGTAGCTGATGCATTTTCATCTAAATCTATGTTCATACTTGAGATATTTCCAGTAGCACAAGACAGAGGAATAAATAGCAATTATGAATAGTATACATGTTATGTGTGTGTCAAATAAGTGGCATGCATCAGCTAGCACAAATTGAACATACTTAAGATATTTCGTGCAGCGCCAAGACAAAAAAAATAAAACAGCAATTATGAATAGCCATACATCTTATCTGGGTCAAATAAGTGGCAAAGTAAATGCATCAACTAACACGATTCGAAACTCATAGTTTTTCTCTTAGGACAGCAAATTTTGTTGTTTACCTCTCCAGGGTGGCGAGTATTAAGAGCATGAACATCAAGTTTGTAATTGTGCTGGGGAATCAACTGCGATGCATCAGACGATTGAACCTGGATATTCTGCATGTCCATTTTAGAGGGAATCAGAACATTAAGAAACACACCACAACATTAATGTGATGAGTGCGCCTTGAGAGCTGAGTCTACTATGGAAATAAGCAGAATGAGAAAACAAATAAAAGATACTATATGTAGGTTAGGAGCAGAAAACTATTGATAGGGTATGTAATGTCATATAATAGCGCTACTTTTACTCGAACTTACAGACTACAAAATTACATAATCTACCAAATGTACACAATAAAATAGCTGAAGAGAAGGAGTTCCAGTGAGTTGTGTAATTAAGTCCAAATGAGGACGATTGAGTGACAGCATACTTCATTCTTTCTACTCCATCTTAGTGTACCAGTACGGCCAGCAAAAGCATAAAATGCAAAATGGCGTAGATCTGCAGTGCTGCTTCCAAAATTCTGCATCAAAGGAATGGCATACATTAGTAAAGTATTGCATTGAAAACTAACTTCCACTGGAGGTTATATTATGAACAAGCGTCTAGAACTCTTATAATTAATTTATAGTAGAAGTAGCCTAATTTGCAGAAGAATAATGAATCCATGCCAATCGTCAAAGAACATCCAGGCAAACTAGATAGGGCATAGCAATCAATAATAATGAACTGAGTTCGTCATAATTAACTTTTTCAAAAAAAAAAAACTATAGAATAAGATTTATCAGGAGTGAAGTTAAATCTCTACTGATTCCACAATTTGGTTAACTGCATGAATCAAAAGGCATACATGCAAGATTTTAAAATGGACCTCAGCATGTCCCACAATATTACTTACTATAGAAAGATAATGAGGAAACTAACCTATTAATCCAAACATTACACAACTAAACTGTTCGATATTAGTGAAAAGGCTACTGATCCAACCCATATTTTATACAAAAAAAGACTAGGGTGGAAATAAAAAATCAGCTAGATGCGATCTGTTCGAAAAAGAGGTCAAGATAGCTGCATAGGTGATTTAAATAGGCGCTACATCTCATCCTTTTTGAGTCACCTTCAGGTATGTATTTTAAGATGTGATCCAGGTGAATCACTTGAATGGTTCAAGCAGCTTAGGTGCTTCAACTGGATGGATTGGGCAGGTTAAACTAAAGGTTCACTTGAGCTACTGTTTCACCTGATAATTACCAAAAAGATCCTAACCTCAATCCTCTCCCATGACCCCCAAAACTCTTTGCTTACCCATGATTCCCAAACTCACAAAATCAGAAGAAAAACCAAAGTGATACTCAACTACTGATTTCACTGCTCTGGCGATCTTTTTCTGTTCTTATCTTCTCCTCTAAGAGATATATTTCCATCTCTTGTCTAGTTCTTCCGTGTTAATGGGGCTTATTCCTTTTCTATTTATCCTCTTTTAGGCGTTGTTTACTCCAAAGGGTGGATAGAAGAAGGAAAAGGATTTAGGGTGGAAAAAGAACAGTGAAAAAGGAAAAGAAAGAAAAAGAGAGAAAGGAGGAGGAAAGGGGAAGGTGATGAGGAGAAAGGGAGGATAAATTCGTGGTAGGAGGAAAAACTCAGAGTCAAGCTAGGCTGCCGCGAGGCCAGGCCGCCGCAATCTCATGACCAAGCAAGGCGGCCGTGATCTCGCCAAGCTATTAGCTCGCCGGAGGCGAGCTCATCTAATTATTGCTCTCGCCAGTTGGCCATTGGCTTTAGCACGGAAGTGATTGGTCATCGGATTTATCACGGGAGTTGTTGGGTCAACAAATTTGGAAGATGCCCTTGGTTGGTTATTAGGGGCATCTCAAAAATGTTTGGGTCGAAATATGGCTTTTAAATTAAGTTTTGAATCAAAACTTAATGTTTGGGTCGATAGAGGGATTTAGATGTTTGGGTCGAAATATTGAGCCAAAAAACCCAATTTTAGGCAGACGAAAAAATGGATTAAAATTGGTCGATAGAGGGATTTAGAGTCTATCCTTTCTTTGATTTTACGCTAAGTAAACGAAGAAAATTATCTCAACTCTAGTGCAATTCCTCCTTTCCTTCGTCCATCCTTTAGGGTTAACGGGCATTATAGTTGCAGATTGCAAATTTATTTCTCCTTGCAACAAAGTATCCACTGACTTGAGACCTTCTTATCCATCATCTCCTCTTTCTTCATGCAATGAGCTGTGTATTTTCTTGCTATATGGATTTATGAATCTTATGTATTTATAAACAACATGTTTGATTGAATATACTTGTTTGTTAATTGCATTGCTATGTTCTGTAACTTATTCCTTTTGTCTATGTTATGTGTTTTGGTGCGATGTGAAATGATGAAATGTGTTGAGTTTACTTATCACTTGTTTATTTGTAAACTTATTTATCTTGACCGATTAATATATTTTGATGGTTATCTATGCTAGTCGTTTTTAACTTTTATATCAGTTTAAACATCATTTTCATATTTTTCATGTTGGCCACATAAGCCCCCACATACTCTGCACAGTTCGTACTAAAAATCACTAGTTAAATCCCAAAGCAAGTAGTCCCGACAATTTTGGGTCCATAGGATGATGTACAAAATGTTGCAACCGCAATCAAAGAATTTTTATAACTCAAACCTAGCCATGCGGCAGTAAATTAGCCTTAATGAGTCATCATTCAAAAGATATGAAGACCATAAATATATAAGTACATACACACATAGACATAGAGAATACTTTGATTTCTGAAGGGACTGATAATTATCTTGTACCCAACCCTCTACCCCTCTTCAGTCCAGAGAAATCAGTTAACTCTCTTTATATAGTCAATTCAATTGATCCATCGAGCAAGCAGTGAAAAGAACTTCAAAATGTTTATATGGTTTGATAAAAGATCTTTAGAAACCAATTCCATTTCTACAAACTGAGAAAAATGTCAATGCAACTACCCTCAGATACTAAGAGTAGACATTTTTGCTGGGAACTCTCACTCCAACAACAAGCTCTGGTTGGAGCTGCGAGGAAGGTTACCTGGAGATATGGCCAAAGGATAAAAAGAAAGTTAGATTCACTGTTGCAAAAGTCAGCCTAGGCGGCACCCCACCTTGGCGCCGCCTAGCGCCAATTAGGCGCTAGGCGGTAGTCCTCCGCCCGACTACCGCCTAGCGATTTTTACAACCTTGGTTAGATTAGGAGGCTGCCCTAAGAAGATAAGGAAATGACAACAAGCCCTGGTTGCAGCTGCAAACGAAGGCTACCTTTTGATATGGTTAACTGGATAGACGGAAACTTGCCTGCTCAGAGAAACTAAAGCAATTAGATTAAGCAGGCCCCCTTACGAAGGTAAGGCAGTAGTGGAATGAAGCATTGATTTGAACCGTCAAGAAGATGAACTTCTGTTAGGTCCTTTTCCGGTGCAACACAGGAAAGTACCCTCTTTTATCATCCCAAAAGCTTTTTTGTATTGCATGCATGGCATAGCTAGGACTCCTTTAATTATGATTAAGCCCATATTTACTGAGGGCCCAAAAAGGGGAATGAAAGAATGCATACTGGTGTTTAGATGGAGAATGCTTCACAAACTACTTAAGGAAAGGTTCGACAAAGGAATGGAAATACTACTGGATAAGGAAAACAATTTAAGAGATCTAGATATGGATTTGTCTTTCACTAAAAATGAAGAAGACAATTGGGACCTTTCTTTGTGCTTTTCCTGCCCTATTCTAATTAAGAGAGCCCTATTCTAATTAAGAGAATTCTGGCATGGCCCGTGAAAGAGTTGGCAACAAAATAAAGGAAGGGGCCCATGTAGTTGTTGCCCCTGTCAACTGGGCAACAAGTTCAGCATCTACTACAAAGAGAGAGACCACTTCGTATAACCATAACTGTGCTAGCCTGCTAGGCAGAATGTGGAATAGCCAAGAGCCAGAATTCTCATTAAAACTACTTTCACGCTCAGTTTTGAGAGCATTTTTCTCATTTAAAATTCCTCATGACTCGATATACATGGGCACGTGAATCTACGAGGGTTCACTCACCCTGATGCCAATTCGTCTTATTGCACCTAAAATCTCCATTTCTACAAAGATGCCACGTGTTTTTATTGTTGATTTTTAGGAATAATCTTAGAAGCACTGGCTTCCATAGCCAAAAAAAGTTAAAACGATCTGTAGCACATAGTTTAATTGGATATGTACAAGTCATATTCGTACTGGTTTATCATGTGGAACAATAGAAGGAATTCAACCACTACTAATTGGTATACTATGCATCAATGATGTTAGATGCATTCGCCAAAGATCTAGCATTGCAACAAACAATGTCAAATATCTAGCAGCATTAGGTACTCTAGCCAAGTTGGATCCTATTTCAGCTATGATCTTCTCCATTACAATCTTCTCATACGCAGGAATATACGAAAATTTCATAGAAAATTACTTTTATTCTTAACCGCTTCGAGTTGGCATAAATAGATTTTCTCCAACAATAGGTAGGCTCTGGAGATCTCCAAGCCACATAAATTTTTAAAGTTGAACGATGGGGATCACCACAAGAACATATAGCATGATAGTATATCACTGCCATGATTGATCTCACTGAGGATGGGTCCCACAATGCACGAGTCTTTGGGACTTCAATAGGTGGGACTATATATTTGAGTGGTATTCAAAGTTGGAACCTACCAACCTCGATCAATTGTAGACTTGAAAAACATGCAGTAAAAAAGAGATGAGAATCTTATATCTCTGAAAGGGAGGTTACTCTAGAAGAGTTGTTAGTGCCCAATCGAGCGTAATAAAATACAAGGATCGTCCCTTTATTTATAAATGGTGGTGAAACCTTTGCATGTCGTGTAAGAGACCACAATGTCAAGGTGCAGTTGCCATATGCAAGGCAAACCTAAGATAAGATGTCACCTTTAAGTTCATGGGGCTTGACATCAAAATTGTCAATCTGCTCAATAATGCAGTAGCCAAGATTAAGATATTTGTGAACTATCCAAAAATGGGAGGTTCATATTCTGCTAAAGCTTTCTTTATTTTTTTTTTATGAATAACCAATCCAAAAATGGGAATATACCTTTTACCAATACTAACTATTTCCATTGTTGTGCTTTCAAACATTGCATACTCATACCAGCACTCAAGTTTATATTTGTGGAGTTGATCATCACTCAGAAAACAAAGATTTGAAGTGGTTCATAATCTACTGAGCCATTGGTATATATAACTCACACACTCATGAACAAACGTGTGACAAACTAACATGAATATTTCTAGTAGTTACTCCAATTCCATCAGTCAATCAATGAAACCAATAGTATGGAATATGTCTGAAATCTTCCATCAATCATCTAAACTTATGCTGTATCATGATCTCAGGGGTAAAAAATCATAAGAAGATTTTCATTTAAGCAGACATGTGGAAATACACAATGATAATCCATAGAAAAACATGTGGTTTCTGAATCCATTGGTAACCCGTAACCCATTAAGAATATACCAACATAGCTCTAGTCCAAGGGGCTCTAGTCCAAGGGGCAAGGAAATAGGAAATAGTATTTGCTTCTTAAGAAGAATTTCCACGAAATAAAAGCAAGTGCCAGCTATCACTGCAAAATCTAATATCAAAAGTGGTATCGCCTTCCATTCTTCCTAGTATGGAGTTAGTATTGAAGAGGAAATATTGTGTCTCGATGTATATGAAACAACCAGTCATCACACATGCACACCCACTAGTATGCCTCCTTGGTTCGGGACAAAGCCAGGTGAAACATACTATAATCAGAAGTGTTCCACCTTGCAAGAGGGTGAGTACCATGGGGATTTTCAATTGATAACTCCTCGAAACCTAGCTTTGTAGTTTTTAAGCAATAAGCAATTATTGAACATGCAAAGTACAAAAAAAAATGAGCAAAAGCCTGTCAACTGGAGAGAAGAGGTGAAAAAAAGGCCTAGGGGGGATTTAGGAATCTTTTTGAGTCGTATGTGATGAGACTTGCACATACAATTATAAGGAGCTCATATAAATGTGTGCTGTGGTACTTGGACCCAGCCACCTATTTGTCACATAATCTATGGGTTTCTTGTAACTACCATTTTTGATCAATTAGCCAAGACTTGACCAGACTTAAATCAGATATCTTTGGTGTCGGATCCCTATTCAAGATCATTACTGTCAGACAAACAGCCCCCTATATGTGTGTGTGTGTTGTTAATATATGTTGTCAAATTAATTAAAACTTCCTTGGTATCTCAAAATGTTTCAGGAACACGATAAATACTTTAACTTATGCAAGAAAGGTTAATGCCTTGAACGTAAAGGACGCGGAAAGGAAATTGAAAAATGAGCCTTGAAGAAAAATTAAATGGCTGCTCAATGCCAACTCATTGCTTTAAGCATTTGGCAACAATACATGTCCAGTAATCTTAGAGCCAACTTAACATTGCCATACCTCTTTTTCATTAGTGCTTCTCCGATGCAGATCACCAACTTTTTCTTCTGTCATTGTTTCCTCGAATAGATCCATAGTACTCTATACAATTAGCTATTTACATGAACATCATTGAAGCACAAAGAATAACGAAAAAGGAGAAAGACTAAAACAAGAACCCTACATTCAAGCACTGCATTAAATAATGAAATGTCAACAATACAAAAAATGAACTTACAATAAAGTCATATCAAACTGGTGAAACTAAGCTAAAAAGACAACAAGGAACTAAGTCTCTGGCTGCACAACACTCATAAGGACAGAACTATGATAAGATATCCACGAAATATAAAAAATAAAAAATCACCATAGATTATCTAACCAAAAAATCTTCTATGGTGGATCAACACGATGACAATTTCACATTCCATTATGCAACGACCATCAATGTGGTAGGACATACAGCCTATAATGTGGAACATATCAGGTTACAGTATGACATGCTGTCATTGGTAATATAGGCATTTTTTTGAACAAAAATGAACAAAAAAGACATAAATGCATAAATTGATCTAGTTCATTTACACAGTGGGATATTCCATAGAATATGAAAAAGCTATACATAATTGGTGGCTTTAATGATAATGCATGCTCAGTATATCTTATGGACTGCTTAACTAAGCTGTATGAAAGAAAGACAATTTCCAACAGGATTACTGGGGCCAACTATGGTTCAAATATTCAAATTTAAAAGCATCACATTGTAAACTGAGAGACAAATGATCAAAGCATAACAGGAAAATACAGCTCAAAGCGTTCATGAAGATACATCAGAACTTGAGGCATAACAAGAAAATAGACAATTTCCAAGAGGATTAGTGAAGCCAACTATGGTTGAAATTTTCAAATTTAAAATCGTCACATCATAAGCTGATAGCCAAATGATCAGAACATAACAGGAAAATAAAGCTCAAATCGTTCATGAAGATACATCAGGACTTGAGGCATAAATGTTTTTAATATTCATAACACAATCTATGAGGTAAGATGATAGTAAGTAATATACTTGATGATGCATTTCCATCCTCCCTCCAACTATAATCAATCCTGCATCACCATGCTTCAGTGTATAATTGCTTATTGAAATTGCTATCTCCTTGTGGTGAGCACCATGAGGGAAATCCTCCTGCCCAAATCATATCTATTAAACATGCACATAGCTTTATCTTTAAGAGTAAATAACCTTAGAAAGTATCATTAAATAGATGAACAGTCAAACATCTTAAATGGTAGCACATGAAAGTGATAAATTACATGCCTGTAAATTGTTTTCCCATAGCTTGTTAAGGTTGTGATCAAAACACATTACAGTCCAACCAGAGGTAACAACAACCACAACCTGCTTCCTTGGTTCTCCATGCTTGTATCGATCAACAAAACCTGCAGCAAGAGCAACAGGGCGCCTCCCAGATGATATACGGATCTTATCAGGTAGCAAGGATACCTCAGCCATAACTCGTGCTTCCGTAAACCCTTCATCAACACGTCTCGCATGAGCCTCTAAGACCTTCAAAGAACTTTCAATAAGACAAATTGACTAGGGTGGCAGCATGAAACATGCAGGAAGGGATTTCTGCAACCTCAGTTCATCAGCTAGAACAACTTACTCCAATAGAATTATTGAACAACAAAACATAATAACTAACTCAAAAAGTTCAAATATATGATCTAAAAAGTGAATCAGACACTATCCCAATGCAACCAAGATGTGCATTAAGTCCCTACAATCATTAGTCCCCATGACAACATAAGCATGAGAAAATATTTTAGCAGCATGATCCAACATAATAACAAGGACCCAGTATAGGAGGAGCATTATCTCATAAACGGTAAATTCCTAATTGCAAAAGAAAAGGAAAAAAAAAAAGATACCAATAGCTTCTAGAAAAAGTTTCTCCTCTTAGTAACCAATTCATCCTACCACTAACTAGAGTATGGTAAAATATTATAAATAATAATGTCAACAAGGAGAGAGTCAAATTTCCATGAGTCAAGGTCAAGGAATCAGCATAATAGGCAGTCAACAAAGAAGAGGAAATAAAAGTTTTGTGAAGGAAAGAACATAGCAAAACATAGATATTAAAAATCAAGCAGTCACGTATATCAAAACAACACAGGAACATGCAATGCACATCCATGATGTCAGTAGCCTATGGAGAACCTCCTGCAATCTCAGTGAGAATTGAGATGCTATGAAACTTGGATTAGGAGATAATCTAAATTACTAGTGACAGTTAAGTTTGAATATTATTGTTTCTACTAACACTATGATGCTATGAAACTTGGATTAGGAGATGGGTATCCGGCGAGTGTGAACTCACGTGTTGGGCATGCAAACAACAACAATGCTTTAGTAAATTTTATTATATGTTATCCTGGTCTATCGTAGTTAACGAAGTCTTTTTTATTGCCCTCTTTATTAATATGCATATTTGTCATAGTCTCCATTGCCTAACTAGGACATTTATTGGTCGCATAAGGTCATGTCCATATCATAGTTGTAAAAGCGAGTGCTTCACTCGCTTAAGCGCAAAGAGGCGCAAGCCTTGTGCTTCAGAGACCTCATAAGCGCACGAGGTCTTTTAAGCGCCTGCGCTTCACGCAAAAGCACAAGCATCGCTTTTGCGCGAAGCGCAGAAACTTTCCTTTTTTTAGTTTAAAGCCCAAATCCCTCTTTAAATCAATCATTAAGTCGATTGGTCTGCCACTCGTCTGCCTCTCATCACCGAAAGCGTCTACCTGTCGATCATTAGTAACAATCTTCTTTTCTGTTAATTTTTTGCAACTTTTGCATTTTTCCAGCATCGTCGGAGGCGTCGCGATACCAACGGTTATTGTGGGACAGTGGACGATTTAAAACTTAGGTCAGTGGATTTGATTAATTCAATAAACTCCCAACTTGAATGGGATAATTGGAATAAGCTTTTATAAATCCTAATTAAATTATCTTAATAAAATATATTAAAAATATATTTAAAATTAAAAAATCAAATAAATTTTATTAATTCATATAAATCAGATTTATTTTTACTGTTTTGTATTTTTTTATCTATTGATTGATTATTATTGATTTTAGTATTCTTAAATCTTAACCATATCAAATACAACAATTCCATCAACTCGAAAGAATATTGCTTGGAATATTTTGTTTATGGTCATTTGGATTTTCAAAGACTTTTAATAGATATAATAGTCAACAAAGAATAAGATTTTATAAATCCTAATTAAATTATCCTAATAAAATATATAAAAAATATATTTAAAATTAAAAAAATCAAATAAATTTTATTAATTCATATAAATCAGATTTATGTTTTGATAAATTTTTTACTCTTTTGTATTTTTTTATTGATTGATTGATTATTATTGATTTTAGTAGCCTTAATTAACTCGAAAGAATATTGCTTGGAATATTTTGTTTATGGTCATTTGGATTTTCAATGACTTTTAATAGATATAATAGTCCTTTTGTTTATTACACTTTTTTTGATAAAGCATGTATTTCACTTTGCGCTTTAAGCCGCAAGACCGCTTTTTTTGCGTCTCGCACTTTTGACAAGGTTCATATCATCTTAAAGGTGTGGAGTATTCCCTCAATAGGCGCAAATCTGAATTTCTCTCTAATGTTCTCATTTTCTTATATTCATTCTTGAATGCATGCACATTCACCCTAACATCCTCATTTGTACAGCTATCATCTTTTGCTCGTGTGCTAGTTTCATAGCCTAGCATTCAGTTTCATATAACATAGCAAGTCTAATTGTCATTTTGTAAAAGTTCCCTTTAAGTTTTTAAGGTACCTTAGCATCACAAAGAATTCCCAACGCCCTCCCCAATTTCAACCATACAACTTATATCCTATGTAAAATTTCGCTATCACCGCCCCCCCCCCCTCGTCCTTTTGCAAAAAGGTCCTAGTCATCTCCTGCCTAAACAATTATCTTACTGCGTCTAATACTACTAAACTTAAATTTTACATATTTTATCTTTATTCTATTGAGTCTAAAACCTTTTACTTTAGTATTTTCTAACAAAATTCAAGTTTAGCATTTACTCTTTTATGTATCTCATCTACCAAAATAATATCATCTACAAACAACATGCATCATAGTAACATGTCTTAGATGTATCTGGTGAGTTTATCCATGACTATGCAAAAAGGTATGGAGATAGAATTGATTATTGATGTAACTCTATTTTTATAGGAAAGGCTTTAGTTAATTCACCTAAAATCTTCACTTTTGTCATTACATCATCATACATATACACTAAGCTAATACCTTTATTTTCTAAAATTCTCAACATAATTTCCCTCGAGACTCTGTCATAAATTTTTTCTAGATCAATGAATACCATGAGTGAGTTTTCTTCTTTTCCTGATACTCTTTAATTAGTTGTGTGAGGTGTATGACTTCTATCATAAACCTTTTAGGCAAATCCAAATTAATTTTCTTTCAACTCGGTCTCCTTCCTTAATCATTTTTCAATCACTTTTTCCCTAAGTTTTATGGTATAGTGCATTAGCTTAATACTCCTATAATTCATAATTTTATATATTTCCTTTGTTTTTATACAATGGTACTTACCCTTCACTAATCAGGCATTATCTTCATTTTCAATGTTGAATAACTTTGTAAACCATTTAATACTCTACTTCCCTTGCACTTCCATACATCTATTAAAATATCATTCAGTCCAATCACTTTCCCATTAGCATCCCATTTAACACTTATTCTACTATGATAAAAATGTATTTTATACTTCTTTAGCCTACTTAAGTTTCCTAGACTAAGTTGGTCATCTAAATCTTCGTTAAAAAGTTGATGAAATTAATTCCTTATTGGATTCATCTTTAATGCATTTTCTTATTTGAATAAGGCCCCTTTTTTTTTTCTCTCCCGCTTTATCTATTCAATAGATGTCACTTTCCCTTCTTTTGTATGTAATTATGGATCCAAGCATTAGAAAGCTTCATTCTTGACTTCACTCACTGCCTTCTTGGCCTTTCTTAGTTACTGCATACTTTTTTCAAGTTTTCTTCGTTATTAAAAGTGTATAGTAACTTATTTGTTGTTGTCATCATGTATTTCTCCTAAAATTTAGGCTCCTACCCTTTCCTTAATGATACTGTGTTTTCCATCCTTTAGCTTCCACCTCTTGATTCTAGAAGTAATGCATGTTTTTCTTCTAGTGATACTATGCTTGAGGGACATATTTAACACCGGATTAAATATATACAATAAGATAATGTAAGTTATATACCCTATAATATAACCCTAACCTAACTTATATTAATTATATAACCTCCTAAACTTACCCTAATGACATTTTATGATAAATATCATTACCCAATGCACGTAAACCCTCAACCCTAACTCCCCTCCTTCATGATGCAATAATGCTCTCCCTCACCCTTCCTCCTGATGAAAACTACAATCCCCCCTCCCTCCTAGCAACATGTCAAAGCCACACTCTTCCTCACACAATACCATCAAACTACAAAGTCCCCTATATCTGTGTGCTTCATGCGACATCTTTAAACTACCCTCCTTCCTATGCATGATGCACTCAATCTCTGCTTCCTCCCAATACAATGTGAGTTGAAGTATGTAAGCTTCCTTTTTTTCTTCGTTCTCTTATTCTCATAGATGAGTTAAGCTGCTGAGACCCGCTTTTCATATCCGCATTATGGGGTGCCCGGTGCCATGTCAATATGGGTATAAAATGATATATCCTTATGGTAAACAAGATATTTGATTTCTTTAAAATGTTAAACCACTAATCTAAAGATTTATTCCAAATTCATGATTTCGACAAATGATTAAATGGTAAAATAATCAAACATGTTACTTTAATTATTAATATTAAGATTAACCAATAAATAATTATGGTTTTATTGTTTACTGTAACATTAAGCTTCGATATAGATATTTAATTATATGATTAAGTCATCATCCTTATGGAGTGTATGTGTTCATTGGATAATTACCAACAGGGTGTGCAATACCGTTTCGTGCCGCCCGGCACGGATAGTTTTTACCGTTCCGCTGCACGAGAGAAACCGGTTCTCGAGCGAAACAGTCTTTGGCGTCTAGGAGGCATCGCCGGAAGCATCGCTGGACGCCTCGAGCGCCACCGGAAGCGTCCTGCGACGCTTCCGCGGTGCTGGAGTGTCGCCGGAAGATTCCGCAGGCGCCTGCGACGTCGCGGGGAGCCGCGGGACGTCTCCGATGCCTGCGGTTTGCAATTGCAGTAGCATCACGAGATTTTCTTTTTTTATTAATTTAATTTAAATAATTCCCAATTTTATTTAATTAAATTAAACAATTCCTGTGATATTTTAAAAAACATTCATAAACCCTAATTAAATTATCTCAATTAAATATATAAAATTTTTTAAAAAATTAATAAAATTTATTAATTGATATTCTGAATTTTTTATGTTCTAAATTTTATTTAAAAATTCTATAAAAAATTTTAAAAATCTAATTTTAAAAAAAAATAAAAAAATTTAATAAATCAGATTATATTCTGATATATATTTTTTTATTTTTGAATTTTATTGTTTTAATGTTTAATTGATATTTTTTTTACTATTTTAAATATATATTATTTAAATTAATAATTAATTAAATGAATAAATAGTTAATTTATATAATTATTATATATAAAATAGTATCTTTGTATTAATTTATATAATTATGATTATTTAACAAAATATGGTAGCACTATAAAGTTGACTTAACTCCTAAACAGGAAGTTTATCTAATTCACGTCACTCCTTTTGGTATTAGCAACTTAATATATTATTATGTATCAATTTAAATTTAAATTTAAATTATTGATAGATTAATTTATTTAAAGAAAATTATATTTAATTATTTTTTCTAACAATTGTTCAATAATAGAAAACTTATACAAAATCTATATACAAATTATTTTAAATTATGCCCAATAAACATATTTATCTAAAAATTACTATATATAAATAAAAAAATACCAAAACCATATCGATACAGCACGATACGATACGATACCGAAACCGTAACGTTCCGGTCGGAGACCGAAACCTGGGCACAGGTCGAGAATTTAAACCTTGATTACAAATGTAATCGTACAAAGTTAATTTTCAGGGAATTTTAGACCAAGCTCTCAAGAAACTAAGATTTTCGTCTAATTTAGCACTTTCCCATAGAAGTTCTCAAGTAACCACCTTCAAACTATATGAAACATGATGTATAAAAATTGGCAATTAAAAATCTGGTAGTTAAAATATTAACAGTTTTGTATAAAAATATCACTAGTGAAATTTGAACCGTTAACTTGTTGATTCCTCACCTACTCAACCATGTTTATCATTATATTCACTTGAAAAATATTTCTTTAATTACCTCGAGAGTCCTAGCATATTTTATTAATAGTTCTTGACGTACATCAATATTTTACTACAAGAACGTTGGACACTCATTCATCCAATCGGTGCGGCCCTTATCTATAATTTGTGTTTTTTGGTATTCCTAATAAGGAACCTACTTTTCGACTACATAAGCATTGTTGCAGAAGTGACAACAAAGCAACCTTGCAAGTTATAACAACTATAGTTAATTCATGTCAAGTTGTCCCAAGCTTGAACACTATTTAGAGAGAGTTGTAGTTTCTCCATTAATTTCTAACACCTTTAATGTACATTCAATAATCAAAAGTATCTTTCTTTAAAAATGATTTTTAAAGTGTAGTTATCTATTTTTGTATAACATGGTTTCAAAAAACACCCTCTTGGGCTGCATAATTAGTGGCCTAGGTTGATTTTGAAAGGTGGCATAAAGTGAACATATAATATAGGTGGTTAGCATGTGCACTTAACAAAATCATATTTGGTTCATTTGATGCAATTTAGATTGGACCAAATTTACTTAGCAACACTTGTTTTGGTAATGGATTAACACTTTGGATAAATATTATACATGCACAACATATTACTTATCTATATGTTCTATTTTACATTGGCGAATAATATTTATTTATTTTACTTTATGTGTTTGCCATTATGAAATTGACATATATTATTTTTGTGTGAATAAATGAACTGAAGTTTCCAATGAATATTTATTGTGTGAATGTTAGTCATTTTTATCAAAGGTTCAAAATCTGATTCTAATACAGTTTTAATCCCAGATTGAAGCAAGATGTGTCAATGGTGTTGGCAGCGTGCCAAGGTCTCATGTGGCAAAAATAGAAGATGAGGATAAAGAAACTGCCGCTAAGGTAAGGTGAGGTAATTTTTAACACCGACTAAGGTTGTTGCCGGGTTAAACACTAATTGAGACTGCCACAAAGGTGAGGTGATTTTCCCCAAACAATGCATTTTTTATTTTTGCACAAGCCAATGCTCAAAATCATGTTTGGCTATGAACTAGGGTTCAATTTCGCAGGAGGAAGAAAACCCAACTCCTTTCTCTGTGCACAGAATGTGATGTCTCACCCATATAGGTAGAGACAGCATGAGATTTTAAATCCATTCGACAAAATATTTTAATATTGACCACATATACAAGGATATGCACTATGCAACGGGTTAACTGCATATTGCCTACAATGCGGTATGCTTTTTGAAAACAACCTTTCACAACTCCTAATTATGCCTATTTTTAATTAACCTCCCAACGCATACCATGAAATTCCTATGCAGCTTATTGGAAAAGCCCATGTTTTCAATATCTATCCCATAAGTTGGTTGGTTGAATGAGACCGTTGCTACTGAGAACAACTTTTTATAGAGGTTATTAACAATCTTCATTTTTACATTCATTAATTCATCATTTATGCAGTAATTGTTCCAAACCCATATTTCTGAAACAGAGAGACCATTGGATCAACTTATTGTGCAAATTTATCAACCAAATTGGATTAAGTAGTGGAGGCATCAGTGGAGCCCCACTGCAGAAATATAGGATACTGAACCAAGAGAATTCAAAATTTCACTCAAACAAGGTCAGGGTATTCATTACAAGAGATGAAAGTCACTGCTTACCTGAATCTTAGCGTCATGTGTGGCAACAAGGATTTCACTCTTCCCATCGCCATTGAGATCGACCACAACAGGAGGAGGGAGACGTTCAGCCTCAAATTTGATGGGGTTCTCATCTGATAGGTGGAACCAAGCTTCCTTGAAGGAGAAATATCCTTCTTGCTGAGGATAACGCCACATTTAGCCGCAAAATAACTAAAGAAAGCAAAGAAAATTGTAAGATAGTTTTAGCAGTCGTAACTCGTACCTGGAGGGAGAAGAAGAGAGCGAAGGCGGCGAGGAGGAGGATCCCGAGATCTCTTTTCCTCATTTCTTTATTATCGCGGCGTGCAACCAATAAATATTCTTCACGCTACCAACATTCTCGACTTCGAAATACAAAAAGATCGGCGAACATAACAGGTAGAAAATTGAGTCAATTCCCCACGATAGAAAGCCGATCCTGTTGTGATATGATTTCTCTGTCAAATCAGAAAAGAATATATGAATAGCAAGGAAGGAAAGGATTCGAAGAAGATGGCCAACGAACCTTCAAGGATTACCTATCGCTGCCGCTGCGGTCTGTCGTCGTCGCGATCTCCACCGGCTTAGTTCCAGGCGACGGCTTTAGGTTTACTGGAAAGGTGCGACTTCTGGACAAGGGTTCCAAGTGAGAAAATAGGCGTCCCCTAAAAAAAAAGTATACGAAAGAAAATAAAATAATTTGGAAAATAATATTTATATATTCCATTTGGGCCGATGATTTCGCACTAATCAGGTTTGTCGACTCAATGGCAGTGTTTTATGTGCACCATTTACACCATGCTTGGAAAAAAAGAATTGAAATTCTTTTTAAAATTAGAATTCAATTCCCTCCTTTTGGTCCTAATTAAGAAGAAATTGGAAAGAAAAGAAATTCTACAATCCCAAAATAAATTAAACCTCTTTGGATTTGATTTGGGAAGAAAATTCTCTTCCAAATTTTAAATTACTTATTCAACCTTCTTAATAAAACAAATCAACACCCTTCATTTTGCTGGAAGGATAAAATGATAAAAGTATAACAATTGATTTCAATTTTGATTGATTCCAAATATGAGAATTCAATTCTGTTGTTTACTAATTCATTCCAAACATGAGAATTGAAATTCAATTCCGGATGGAATTCAATTCCGACCGAAATTTAATTTCAATTCCTTACTTAAAAGTTTCCAAATAGGGTCTTAAGGGTACGTTTGATTTAGATAATTAGTGATTCCTAAATAATGATCGATGTCCGACACGTCAACAAAATGGGTTATGCCGGAATTATGAAATTTATCTTTCCAAAATTATCCTCCATATTTACATTTAAGAAAAAAAATAATCATTACAATTTATTAACTTTTGAAAGTATTATTCGCTGCCGACGATCACCGTCGACGACCGACGACCACCGCCGGCCAGCAGCGGCCACCGCCTGCCGACGAGTATCCAGTATCGTCCGTACCTTTGTGTCTGCTACTCCAGGGATTTGAAGAAGAACTTCCATATTATATAGTCAATTAATCAGCGATCTCCCTGCTGCAGCTAGGATTACTTCATTGCTGGTTGATGGTTCATTATCCGTGGTGGAACCAAAAGATCCTGTGGCTCTGGCTGTTCCTCCCAATTCTTCCGTTTCAATAATTGGTTGAGTCATAATTTTTTCAAAAATTAGCTATGCGATACAGCTGTCATGTTCAAGGGAAAGAGTTAGACTTGAAAGATTGTAAATCAGAATTTGTACAGCCCTCGGAAATCCGGCGGCCATCCGCGGGCCACCGACGAACGCCCGACCAAATTTGGTCGGTCGACCACCGACGAACGGCCGACCAAATTGATAAATCTTTCGTCCAACCCTTATTACAACACATACCCATATAAGTATGCACTGTACTAATACATGGAGCTTAATTATTTATATTTATAGTGAAAAAAATGATTCGCTCGTCTTTAACGTTTTCACCGATCCATTCCAAAACATATTGAACTAAATAGCAAACGAATCTGACATGACCGATTTGGTCCCATAAAAATTTCCTACCGATTACTAGAATAAATCGAAAAATATTTACGGTGGACGGTCTAAAAGTTCAACGTCTCAGGATTCGCACCCTATTTGAGAAAAAAATTCCTATAAAATATACTGTAATTAAAAATCGAATCCTCAGCCATCAATCCCTAAACCAATACAAAGAAAGTAAATAGTTATTTGTATTTATGAATCACACTTGTGATGATCTCGTACCTTTATTTGATCAAGTCAGACCAAATTGATAAATCTTTCAATTTCTTCTATCAATTAAATAATTATAAATAATTAAATTGATAAATATGAGTTTTTGTTTACTTTAAAAAATAATTTAAAACCATCCACTCACCAAATTTACTAATTCCCAACCCTTCAATAAGGTTTAGACATGTCAAAAAGAAAGTCATCTAAAATATGAGCATTGTTAGAAATAAAGAGAATATCTCAGATGTTTCAACAATTATTAAAATTTTATAAAATATTTTGAAATAATTAAATGAGAGGAATGAATTTATTTATTCTTTTACTAATTATCTTGCACTACTTTCCTTAATGATTTTGATAATTGCAAGCTTCCAAACAATTGAAAACTAAGAAGAAAAAATCAATGAATCAATTTGTTGGAACTATCCAAGTCCACTGATTGCTGATTGTCGAAGCACAAGAGCGAAGCTATGCTCTTGGAAGCAGGCAGTCCGAAATGACCAGATCATCTTTCTTTCCACCACGTGAGGCGACAACAAGTTGAAAAAGGCATGCCGAATACTGAACAGCAGTGTGCCGAGGAGTGTAGCAATCTCGGAGACCAAAGCGTTCAAAGTCTACCTCAATGTTAATCAAATGGCCTGGCAAAGACATCTTGGAGAATTTTTCTTGCAATATTCCAAAGAATTCTTTCATGATTGGCCTGGAAACCTCCATCGATGATAGAGGAAGGTACTCTATCTGCAAACCAAAATTGCCAACTTTCACTGTCATTGTGAAAACGAGTTAAATAGCTAAAGTATAAGAAAACAAGTTTAATAGCTATCAGCCGACTAATGAGTTTGACAGGCTACCGTTCGTAAGTTGTCATAAAATTGTTTGGAATATCACTTGGATATTGTTTACTGACAGGCATTACAGAGCTAGAGCAATCGCTGAAAATAAGAGAAGCATTTTATGGAAGAGAAAAGTAAAACATGGCTACAGCTGTAAGCTAAAAGTTGCTATTAACAAGCTCACAGAGCATTTTATGAAAAAACAAATCTTTGGTCATAAAAGACAATAGAGTACTCACGTCATGCAAGAACACTGTTAAGAACTGTAAGTCCAAACTTTTTTTTTTCCTTCAACTTAGTAAAAAAAAATATTGTTATAGAGTAAAAACATAACTACAAGACATTAAAGTAAGTCTGACGGACTGAAATGCATCAAACAAACCTGCTGTTACAAATCTGATGGCAATGTTGGAAATTTGTGACCAATTTATCTAATAGGAGCATGAACGGACTATTTTCTCGGGCAAATGAAAATTTTGTGTTAAAGACTATTTGAATGATCAAAGATTGGCCCAGCTTGATTAAACAAGAGCATAAGCTCGTACATGAATGTGGTCCACGGAGGCAAATGCATGAACGCTAATTCAAGTATGCATAAATGTTAATTCTCATGAGACTAATAAAAGGTGCATGAACCAACCACAGGGTCTCTTCTCCCATAAGAATTCAGATCAAAATTAACTGATGCCACAAATTCATCTCTGTAACTTACCTCCAAAACAATACCCCAGATATTTTCAGGCACTGATCGAAAACATTTACCCACATTCAGCTGAAAGTCTCCTAGTCGATACCGGAAACCCTGCAACAAAGAGAAGAATGAAAAAAACTGAACAAATAAAGGGAAGAAAGAACTTGGTTCAGCAAACTAGATAACCATGATCGAATGAAATAACAATAATTTGGGCTTGATCAGAGTTTAGCCCATAAAATGTAATACCTAAACATGTAGAATTTTCTACAGCTCCATTCTTATTTTTCAGCTTTACAGCAACACTATTGAGGAATAGTCATCATAATTCTTACCTAGGTTTAATTTCTGTTCCCAACTATGAACAATATCAGTTCCTATCATTAGTTTTGCAGGCTTACATTCACCAAAAAAAATTCTTTCAGTTTTTTTTAAGGTTAATTGAACAAAAGGCTATCAAATTGTGAACAAGGGTGACTGCGGATCTAGTAATGAGTTGGTCAGGTCACCTGAGTTTCTTCAAGTCTCAAAATGGTTCCAGCAACTTAAAATGAACCTTCCAACAAATAAACATTTCCCTATGTTTCATTTAACCAATCATAAGAACATATCACAGAAAGACAATATTACCTTTATATATATATATAAACTAACTTTTCAAAAAGAAAAATACCCTTTGACTCTTCATCAACTTAATTTTTATATTTGCTTGATGCTTCTGAAACCCTAGCAAATGTCTACCTGCTGAAACCCATGTTCTAATTCTAATCCAAAGTTGATTCTTGATAATGACAAGGCATAACACATTGCAGAGGTAAAACTACTGACTAATCTTAGACAACCAGAACGAACGTACTCAATCCCTCAAATGATTGCTTTAAGTGCATAATTTATTTCCTTGAAAGTAATTACATTATGTTTTCCCTATTTTTGTAAATAAGTACCTTTGGATTAGAGAGTTTACAAACACTACAACAATCTCGAAGCCTTAAATAAAGCTAAAACTCAAGAATATTAGAAAAGTAGAGTCAAATTCATAATCCATATGTTCAGGTTTCCAACTTTTAGATGCACCCAATTAATGTCAAGGATTTCAATAAAAGCACAAGCGGAATAGTTTTAACTGACGCCGAGAATAAACATTTAAGTGGACTACCACGAAAGAACCATTGTGGCGAATATATTCAGCGTGAATTTCGAGAAGTTCCTAAAGCATCAAAGTCAGAAGATTGAATTCTTAAAATATATTTCAAAGTAAGTGAACTATTGTTGTGAGGAAGTGCATGTAGGCTTGAAAAATACGGATGGAATAACCTGTTAGATGAGCACTACAGCAGAAAGCCATATCTTGTGGAATGATAAAGGAATAAGTGAAGTTGAGAACATAAAGAATAAGGCAGAAATGCATAAAAAAAAGAAGAAAGAAACAGTAAAAAAAGGAAGCAAATTCTTGGATACAATGACGGGAGCAATGGAAATCTCTTTCTATTAGACATCAATTTCTCCAAGGCATTCCATCTCTTATGAGCTCACACAAACCGGCAGTAGAAGCATTAGAATGAAAGGAAGCGTTATACAAGGTAAGAAATCAACCGATTTGGTCGAACACCTGAAAGTGTAGGAAAACAATCCTTCCAAAACTAGACCTTGAACTTCAAGCTGGCCCTTAAACAATCACTAACGAAGATAAGGATAGAATACCCAATCTTGTGGTCGTTACAGCAGGAAGCTGTACCTGGTGGAATGATAAAAGGAGCAAGTAGAATTGAAAAATGTAAATAAAGGGGCTAAAGATGCATAAAAAAGGAGCAAATTCTTGGATGCAACCGAAATGCTTTGCATCCGACATCATACCAAACGACCAATTTCCATTGACCAATTTCCATTAAACGCATTCAGTCACTCCATCATTGCTTGCACAATCCAGAGGAGGAGAAGCATTAAAAAGAAGATGAAGAATTGTAAACTTTTGTTGGTTAAAAGGAAATGTATACTTTTTGCTGCAGGTTAATATAACTCTGAGCGCAACAGGCGAGGAAAAATAAAATAAAATGTAAGAAACGGAAAGATTTGAGCAAAGACCTGGAAGTATCTGACACTCGAAAGCTTAAACGATCCGAGTTGGCTCATGAGGATCTGGATGTTTGCGTCGGCCTCGAAAACGGTCAAGTGGCGTGCGAGCGGGATGACGAAGAAGTAGGCGGAGGGGTGTTCATGGAGGGCGATGCCCAAAAATTTGTGACCTAGGTTTCTGGAGGAGGCGCTGACATCGGAGACATATGTGCCTTTACGGTCGGTTGCGCGGTAGACAGTGATCCGGTGCAGCCAATTCCCAACTTTGGTGATGCTGCCGAAGCCCTCCACGCACTGGATTAACTTTTGAAACAGTAGCGGATTGGTAAAGTCCAAGCCATATTTCGGCAGCCAGCTCATCAACCTGCGGGGAAGAACCATTGTTAGGGATTCTTGAGTACCTCGGAGAGCGAGAGGAGAGGCCGGCGAGATTTTCTTGGGTACCATTTCACCGGCATAGCAGCGAGCGAGCGTCGTTCGCGGAGGAAGCGGAGACGTTTCGCGATTTCAATTTTCAGGGCTCCGATATAAAAAGGGAGAACAAATTCACATCGCCTCCCGTAGTTTCTATTATTTATTATTGCCTACGTGTTAATTACGATATATTTATAAAAAAATTTTTTTTAAATAAAATACGAATTTTGAGATGCTGACTTCTAGACCGTCCATCATGAATGCTTCCCAATTTATCCTGATGGTCGAGGGAAAACTTCAGTAAGACCGGACTGATCGTTCGAAGTCGGAAAAATTTCGTTAATTAATTTTTTATTATTGCTAAGACAAACTCGAACCTAAATTTCACTATTATTAAAACCGCACACTAATTTAGTTTTTATCAAATTGCGCGCTCTTTTCCTAAATATCAGTCCGCCCATACTCGCCCATATTGTTTAATCTGAGCCGTCCATGAAGAACTAGATTTTCTTTATCTAAATCACCGAATCCTATAATCCTCCACTTCCTTGCTAAACAAAAATTAAGTTTATCCTGGTATAATAATACAATGGTTATGTCCTATAATCAAAAGATATAACATTGGCATATTACAGGAGAGATTTTTCCTTCGATGAAAACGAGTGTAAAAATATTAACGATTTAGATATATCTTCGTGAATACTTGATTTATTTTGATAGCCAAAATTTTTCATATAATTTATTGGCTCAAAATTTTAAATCCTTAATACCAATTAAAAATAATAATAATAAAATTTAAAAGCATAAGGTGCTCCCTAAAACTCTTGTTTGGTGACATAATAACTAATCAATATAGAGAGAGAGATATATTGTAGACTTTTCGTATGCGCTTGTATGTGTTCGCCTCCTAATCGATTATGCTTAACAATCCTATCACGACTGTGCATGACATGCGCTTACCTTGCCTGTCGCCCGACTACCTACCGCCCAATTAACGACCGTCCGCTCGTCGATGGCCTCCAACTGCCCATCCCGAACTTATACTGTAACTTGAGGGGAAAACTGAACTTAGAAATTTGGAATCCTATCGGCGGTCGCGACGCTATATCTCGAATCGATTCAGGGACACCTCAATCGATCTTCAATCGATTGAGGAAAGCCTCCTCTTAATCGATTGGTGCCTCTCATTGATTAGGAGGCGGGGCACACTAGCGCGCAACGTAAGGTCCACAACATATCAATTTCGTATGTGTGTATATATACAGAGAGAGTAATTTTATGGACGGAAGCACATCTTTTTAAAAAAATATTGATTCAAATCCAGGAGCCTCAATTTTTTTTAATCAAAATTTCCTGTATATAAATCTTAGGGGGCGCTTGATAAGCGGGTTTAGAAGATGGGAATGAGAATGAAATCTATTTCATTCCCATTGATGATGTTTGGTATACGAGAATCGGAATCAAAATAAGGATATGATACTCTTGATTTCATAACCCACCCCCCCCACTAGGTTATCACCAAACCCATAAACCCCTCAATCAAAACCATTACAATTCCCATTGCCAAAATTATACCAAGCGCCCCCTAATACTCCATGAGTATCTAAACTTTTTTATTTTAAACACTATAACCCAAGAGGGAAAATCTTATTGACTTAAACACACTATAACTCAACCCCTAAATCCTAAAATCTTAAGCCTTAAATACATATAATATATCCAGTGAGCATTTAAAATTTTTTATTTTGAATATTATAACCAAAGACAAAAGATTAAACCCTAAAGGAAAAAATCTTATTGACTTAAACCCGCTATAACACAACCCTTAAATCCTAAATATATCCTAAAAAATAAAACAAAAAAGATATTCTATTTCGATTCAATCCAAGGCACCTTGGATTGAATGAGGGCGCCCTGATTCAATTAGGGCACCCTGGGTTCGCATTGGCATGCGGAGTAAAGACTGTAGTATATCAATTTCGTATATATATAAAACTTTTTCTACTCTTCCATAGCATCAACCTTTAAAGCGCAAATATTTGATGTCATCCCTCTGTATGGGTTTGATTGATGAAACCTTGTCTCGACGGGATGCACTGATGGATAGTGTATACGGTGTTACCATCTTGAGATTTAGTAAAGCCAGTATGTTTACTCTCCCTACGTATTAGCTATAATATTATGACTGGTAATCTCTATGATTTGCCTCCTCTATATTGGCCTGAGACAGATTGACGAAGATGTTGGGATGAATGAATCGCCTTTTACTACCTTGATCGATAAAACCTTTACTTTCTTCTATCCAAGTTACGTCTATATTTGCACATCAATAATATGCGTCAATGGGTGTGTCAGTACGACCGATATAACGCCTTCAATAAACAAATTAGTATGGGACTAAGAAGAGAGAACGTAGAATAGGGTCGTCTCCAGAAAATTGGAGATCCTAGGATAATTTTTAGATGGAAGATGATTAGGCAAGAAAAAAGAAAAATATGATTTTAGATAAAAAAAAAACTCTCTCTTTCTCTATATATAATGAACTTTTAATATTTTGAGCCCTACTTTAGGGTTAGTTTTAACCATTATATACTTAAAAAATTAATTTATTATCAAATTTAATAGGTAATCTAAATAATATAGAAACCCCTAAAATAAAAAAACCCTAAATAGTTGCCTATGATACCTCTCCCAAGACGGCCTTGCATAGAAAGAATGATGAGAACTTGTGGCCTTATTGTTCTCGTGGGCAGCCACAACCTCCTATGAATTACCAAAAGTATGGGGTCTATTGGGTGCCAATGATACGATTTAAATTTTATAAATATTTAAATATTAATTTTCATCAAATTTAATTTTTCAGGATCTATAGACTATGTCACGCCCCGAGACCCAGGAGCCGCTGATCCAATATAAAATCGGACAGCACCTCCCCTGTCCGGCGGACAATTTACACATACACAGAACACGACCACGCAGTTTAATTGGCCTCAGGCCTCAAAATATAGATAGACACAATATAAAAACACCAGACAACTAAGTAAATCATACCTGACTGCGGACCGGTCCGACTTACGACGAATCAACCAATACAAAAACCCCTTAGGGCACACGACAACACTCCCAAGACATATACAAGTCTAATAAGTAAATATACAAATAGACACTACTAAGTACAAAACGAAACTATGCCGTCGCGATGGGTAGGGACTGGCTGCTGGGCTTTTCTGGCGACTCCAAGTATCTCAACCTGAAATAAAAACATATATGGCAACGGGGTGAGTCCATAACTCAGCGAATACCCAACAGATATGCATAGTATGTTATAATAACAATAAGCATCTACGTTAGTACAGTCTCATATCAACAATATGGAAAAAAACTAGTACTGGAAATACTGAGGTAGATACATACCAGAATCCAGCTAACCTGAAAAGAGGATAATAAGAACCAAGGGAATATCATTAGACATATAATCTCAAATAACAAGTCTCCAGTATATGCGATGTCAAACAAGTGCAACAAATAAGTGCAGCAAACAATGCACGATGCAAAATATGCACATGGTGCAATGCCATGGTCACCCCCTAACTCCAGTCAAGCCACCGAGACAGGCGATACTGTGTCGGCCGAGTGGGTAGAGCCGTGACACTGTCAGCACTCTGCCATCACTGCTCCTGAGTGACCGAGTGGACAGGATGCTGGTGGAGTAAACACTCCGCCCCATGTATATATATGGGGGAGATATCTCTCTCATCTTCTCTGGTCTATGGTAAGAGAAGGGATCCCTGCCTGCTACCACGCTCCGAAACCACTACCCCTGAGCGGACGAGCGGAGCAGTACAGAGCAAATGCACACACCCAGCGGAATCCACTAACCCATGAGTGGCCGTGTGTGCATATCATGTACCGGAAGACGATTAGGCTCAACCACAAGGGGGTCAGCTGATCGCCGGCATGCAACAATGCAAGGATGGTGTATGATAGATACACATACATAATAACTCCGGGATAACTAACAAGTATCCAGAACAGACATAATAACTCAGGGATAACTAACATGTATCCAGAATATGCATAATAACTCAGGGATAACTAACAAGTATCCAGAACATGCATAATAACTCAGGGATAACTAACAAGTATCCAGGGCAAGCATAATAAATCAGGGATAACTAACAAGTATCCAGGACAGTCATAATAACTCAGGGATAATTAACAAGTATCCAGGACAGTCATAATAACTCAGGGATAACTAACAAGTATCCAGGACAGTCATAATAACTCAGGGATAACTAACAAGTATCCAAGACAGTCATAATAACTCAGGGATAACTAACAAGTATCCAAGACAGTCATAATAACTCAGGGACTACTAACAAGTATCCAGGACACTCATAATAACTCAGGGATAACTAACAAGTATCCAAGACAGTCATAATAACTCAGGGATAACTAACAAGTATCCAGGACAGTCATAATAACTCAGGGATAACTAACAAGTATCCAAGACAGTCATAATAACTCAGGGATAATTAACAAGTATCCAGGACACTCATAATAACTCAGGGATAACTAACAAGTATCCAGGACAGTCATAATAACTCAGGGATAACTAACAAGTATCCAAGACAGTCATAATAACTCAGGGATAACTAACAAGTATCCAAGACAATCATAATAACTCAGGGATAACTAACAAGTATCCAGGACAGTCATAATAACTCAGGGATAATTAACAAGTATCCAGGACAGTCATAATAACTCAGGGATAACTAACAAGTATCCAGGACAGTCATAATAACTCAGGGAAGTATCCAAGACAGTCATAATAACTCAGGGATAACTAACAAGTATCCAAGACAGTCATAATAACTCAGGGATAACTAACAAGTATCCAGGACAGTCATAATAACTCAGGGATAACTAACAAGTATCCAAGACAGTCATAATAACTCAGGGATAATTAACAAGTATCCAGGACAGTCATAATAACTCAGGGATAACTAACAAGTATCCAGGACAGTCATAATAACTCAGGGATAACTAACAAGTATCCAAGACAGTCATAATAACTCAGGGATAACTAACAAGTATCCAAGACAGTCATAATAACTCAGGGATAACTAACAAGTATCCAAGACAGTCATAATAACTCAGGGATAACTAACAAGTATCCAAAACAGGCATAATAAAACAGGATAACGTATAAACTTACTGCTATCTATAACAGACAATGCATAGCAATATGACAATATCTAAAAGATAAGTCAAAGGGTACCCGCCTCAAAATAGGAGTCCGTACACGTGGAGCATCCCGGCCCAGATGTTCAATCATCTCAATGTCCTGTAACAATATATGTTATTTAGCCAAGTACATATGAAGTAACTAGGTAAATCAAATCCTAGCTTTACTGCAGGTAGGGCAACGAACCAAACCCCAATCAACACAACCTCACTCAAGACAAGATCAAACTCTAGTTCACATGTGGCACACAACAAGATGCATCAAAGCATCAACTACCACTCATTTTCCGTACAATATTTCCACACAAGAACAAAACACCTAAACCCCCAGAATAGAGATGCTTCTACAACTACTATCTCATCAGCTGTGTGTACCGTAAGAGCAAGCTCCAAATAGATTTCCAACCGAAGCAATGATTTCAAGATAGTGGACATAGAGATGGTCAAGTGTCAATCATCCATTTATGTTTCAACAGATAAGTGGAAAATCTGAGCAAGACTTAATATGAATTTATACTTAGCATCACTGTGAGCAGATTCGAAATAATTCCCAACCACACATCACAAGGAGAAAGACAGCCACATCCAAAGATCGATACATTATCCTACAATCCGATTAGTTTATTAACCCATCACCTAATCCAAAAACCCAAAGCGTCCCACAATTCCCTTGAAACCTGATCAAAAATTCCTTCATCCAATCATACACAGATCCAGCAACAGATCATTCCACCAACCCAAACAGTCTCACGGCAGAACAAAATACAAGCTCAGAAAGATCAAGGATCATACACAACACAACAATAAACCCAAAGTTCACATAACACCAATCGAAAACCAAGATCAATCCAACCTCCAACCCTAACCATCCTAATCACAAGATCTGCAATCGCACATGAAGGATTAAGAGTTTGACTAACACAGAGCACACGCAAGAAGCAATTTGATTTTCAAATACCAAAACAAGGCACGAACAGCAACCCAACAGATACACCATGATCCATCTCAAATTCGAATTCCCACAGTAACATCATCCAATCCTCAACCGTAACCCATCATCAATTCGAAACCAACGAGGAAAACGAAAGACAATCTACAACCATGTAAACCATCCCAAATCTAAACAGAAACTAAGTTTTACCTCAATGATGGTCGGCTGCAATCGTAGCTCCACCTCAACCACAATCGGGAAGGAAATAAGGCAAGGAGGAATCACCGCAAGCACCAATCCAGCAAACAATCCAAGATCCCCAACTCTGAGCCATCCTCTTCCCTACCGAAGGCTGATCACAATCTTCGACCAAAAGTGGAGGCTCGCGATCCACTACTCGTCCGGAGGCAGGCGCAAGATGAGAAAGAGATCTCGCACTCGACGATCAGAGAAAAGGCCTCGCCGGAGTCTCACGGAAAGAAGACTGATTGGAGGTGAGCTCGGCGATAGCAGCGAGGAGATCTCAATCGGGGCGTCGGCCGCGGCTAGGGCACGCGGGCGAAGGTGATCGGGCGTGCGTTGGCTGCGGGTGCGTGAAGAGGAGAAGGGGTCGACTGTGGCTGCGTTAGGGCTCGTGACACAAAGAAAGGGTTTATAAGGGGTGACTTTTATAGAAAAGTCCCTCAATGTTTGACTAATCTCACATCCACCCTTAACAATTAATGCATATTCGCAAATCAACCCTTCAAACTTAAGTTTCAAAGCGATTTAACCTTCTAATTTCAATTTGAGTCCCGAAAACCCTAAATCTTTTCCCAAAAAAAATTTTCTGGACCGTGTCAAAAGTGTCGGATTTAACAGACTATCTTTTCAATGTTGAGAAAAATTTTTAAATTTATTTTAAGTCAAAATTTAATTTTAAAATTATTTTTTAAAAAATTATCAACTTTGAATTCAAAATTATTTTCTTATAGTTAAAAAATTTATTTTACCTTGGCAATTTTTAGAAAGATAAGTCTACTAAATTTCTAACTTACATAAAAATTTGAGTAATTTTTGACTGAGAATAAAATTTTTATTAATTTTTTATCGATAATCAAACTTTTAATTTTAAATAATTTTTGACCATTTTTCAAAAAGCTAAATTTTTTGGAGACTAACCATTACCTTTAACATATTCTCAAAATATTTTCGAAAATTTTAGATTTCTAGATAAGTTTCTATGATTTTTTCCAAAATATATTTACCTTTAAAAATTACTCATTTTTATTTTGTTTCCATGTCAAAATTCACTTCAAAATTAGTCAATTTATACAAATTTTTGTTTATTTTTTTAAAATTAATTTTACCCTTAACATATTTTTTTGATTTGATAAAAGTGGGAAAAGATAAGATTAAATTAAGGAGGAGGTTTATAATTCCAATTTTTTTAATTACATTGTCAAAAATTTATTATTATATGTTGTTTAACCCTGACTTAGGTTAATGCACATAAAAAAAAAGAGGAGATTGTAAGTACCTCGAATAAGCTTTGATGTGGTCAACCGAGTCAAGTTAGGTTTTGTTAGTATATGATCCCTGTGTCTAAGTGTGCAGGAATTTAGGAGCATAGGAAATCGAATGAAAGATGCAGCGGACGAGAAGGATGACATGAGAAGAGAGCCGACGAGCTTGGTGCATCTGAGGGACGCGGAGGTCTACGAAAGAGTATGTCGGTGGAGCAAGAAGGGCGCGGGCGACGCCTGAGAGACGAGAAGCTGGGAGGAAGCACACTCGAGGAGAAGGCCAAAGAAGGGTTCAGGTCAGTCCAACTTTGGAAGGCTCAAGATCACCCTAAAGCATAACGCTTGAAGATTGGTCAATGGGTTGTTGACCAGTTAACCTGGGCACCCCCATTGACTCAAGCGCCCGTGTTCCCAATCACTCGAAACGACTCGGGCGCTCGTGTGACCTTAGTTCATCCAAAAAGTAGTTGTTCCACGGCTGGTGCGACGTGGATAAGGATTGACCATATGTTAGGCGCCCATATGCACTCGGGCGCTCGAGCAGTGTCACGTCAGCACTTCGATAAAGTTTCACAGAGGTTATAAATAGACTACTAAAGTTAGTTCTTTTTCATTCATTCGAATTGTAAATGAAATTCTCATTTGTTTCCTCTGTTCTCTGAGTTCTAATTTTGTAAAGAGGTTTCTCTACCCACAAGGAGATCGTCTACAGATTGCGTTGTTTGATTGTCTTGGATTGGCAACCACGCTGGTTGCAACCAAGTAATTCTGTTACGCCTCTGTCTTTTTAGTTATTTCATTGCATGTTATTATTTTTGCTTATAAACTAACTTCTATCTTTGTTAAAGAGAACAAAATATTTGAGTTTATTTTTCACGAGTAATTCATCCTACTCTTGCCGACCTACATGATCCCTACAAGCGAGTGCTATGCTATGGGAATATTTCCGATCAGAGATATTAGTCACAGATGTTTCCAAAGTGAGTTCCCTACTACAGGGATATTCCCAATGGGGGATATTCTCAAAGTGAATGCACTACTATGGCATGTTTTCAAACAAGAATGTTCTTAAAACAAGATCTGCTAGTGAGCTAACCTGGGCAGTTCCCCCAGGTATATCAAGAATTAATGTTGAGTTAGTAATTTTGATGTTGTATTTCCAATTAAGTTTCCAATCAAGCAATATTGATATAATGAAGATATATACTATATCATATCATATTGAATATAGTAATTTGGTTGGTTAGCATGGACTAATTAAATGGGTTGGATTGGCTGATCAAACTAGGTGATATAGTTGGTCAATCAGTTAGAGTGATCCAATTAGATTGATTAGTTAGTCAAGTAAAGAAGAGGTGATCAGGTCTAAAGATTTGGTAGGGCCAATGAGAGGGTCAGTTAGTTTAATAAGTCAGGAGGTGATGGGGAAAGAATATAGGATCAAGCTTACCCTAGAGGAGGGTGAATAATGCGTTTGTTCTTGTGTCATTTTTATCTATAGATTAGTACTGAATAAAATAATAAAAATAAAATAAAAAATAAGATAACTAATAATGCCAATTTACTTGGTTTACCATCCCCAAAGTTATACGCCCAAGGCTACGTATAGACTGGTGTCCACTATTGCTTTCTCCAACACCTTCTAGTGGTGAAGCAACTCTTACAAGAATATTAAGAATACAAGCACAGGTAAATAACACTAATAATTATAAAAGAAATAAAACATTAAAGCATCGATCACCTCTAGAGATCCTGAATACACACAACACGTGTCTTGGAGCCTCCTAGATTGCACAAGCAGTACTTGAGAGCATTTTGAGAATGTGATTAGAGAGGATTGAATGTGATTGATTAATGAATCCTTGAGCCTCTATCTCCATTTTATAGGCCTGATCGATAATTGTTTGCTCACTTGGGAGTCATTCCAATCACTCGAACCTTCTCTGACTCATATACAAGTTCAATCCATTTCAACTCTAGATTAGGCTGACTTGGCAACTTCCGGTCGCTTGGAATATTTTTGGTCACCTAAAGCTTCGTCAAACTTGATCCGTTGATCGCATAACTTGGACTCAATTAGATTGTGCATTTTTGGTCTCCTAGACCAGTTTGGGGCGCTCGGACAAGGTCTAGTCACCTGGACTAGCTAGTTCGAATCAATTAGACTTGGTCCGGTCTCGGGATATGATATGGTCTTTCGAATTTGCATCTTCCTACAAGATAAACATGTAAAATAGCATATAAATAGCTTCTACTAAGTATAGTATCAAGTCTACCTGACCTACTGAGCTCATTTGTTTGGAGTCCACTCTTTCGAAACTTTTCACTACCTAGAGTTTACTCCCTTTGAGGTGTTCTCTTTGTTCAGAGTTTACTCCTCTAATTCTTTCCATCACCTAGGGGTCACATCCCTAGAGTTTTCTTTTACCAAATATTTGATCGCCATAAACCTCCTTGAACTTTCCTCTTACTAGACATTCAGTCACACTTAACCTATCTAGACTTTCTTTTTCTCACTTGCCTAGGTCAGCATTGACCTCTCAGATCTTTTCACTTGCCTACGTCAAATATTTGGTGACCTATTTGGACTTTACTACTCATTTTCAAGCATCCAATCAACTTTAACTTGCTTGCACTTTACTCTAACTTTGTCAACCTTGACCAAGTTACTTAGTTAACCTTGACCAAACTCCATATTAAACATATTGATCAAACAACATCAAAACCCCTGAAAGTCGATTGTACCAATAATCATTCTCTTTTTAATGTTTGATAATATATTTAAGTTTGTCTAATCACTTAAGCTAACTTCGCAAGTCTCATGTCAAAATTAAATAATTAGGGTTTCTAACTTAAAACTCTTTTTCTCCCCTAATGAGTCTTTAGTAGGTCGCCTCTATATTGAGCCAAATGGCATGATAGAATAATAGAAAGTCCCATCTAAGATGTAAAACTAATCTTCACCTGATCCATTTTCGCCAATGACATATGGTAATATTCCTAATAAGCATTGTCAATTCTTGAGAATGGATAACAATGTAGGAACGTGTTTATACGCAGGGGGGGGGGGGGCGAGGGAGGGTTGAATATCTTTGTCTATTTTTAAGAGACGATAGCAAATTTCTAAACCAACATAAAAAATACACAGCAAAAATAAGTAAATAAATATTCTAAATTAACCAAATAGAATAAGCATGCACAATAATAATAAATTAAAACTTAAGATCTCATATAGAAATATTAATGAACTACAATACTTATGATGACAAGATTAAGAAGATGCAATAAGTAAGATCTATTAGGGCAAATTGAGAAGATGCAATAAAACTAAAAATATACTCTTATTAAAATTTTTCCTTTCCAGAAAATTTCTCTTACAGGATGTGTACCTCCGACCCTTTACATGAACACATCATTTTGTTGCAAAGATGAGCTCCCTTAATATCTATCCTAACTATCTCAATGTAACACCTTCTCGAGGCCATTTGATCTCCCCTTATTTCTCCTACGCTCTGGCCATTTAAGAATTTGATTTCCTGGTGGCAGGATGAAACTACAACTTTGAAGACACTTAATGCCAGTTTTCCCATGATAACATTGTATGCGAATGAGGTCTCGACCACTATTAAGAGAATGGTTTGAGTTCTTCGTAGCAATGAGAGGGGTAGTCCAATCTAACCCCAAACACTTGACCTCATGCCCTACAAAGCCAAAAAGGGAGATGGACATTGGTTCAGAGCTTGGTCCAATGCTTTCTTGAAGAAGATATTCACGGAGCTTCCCGAGTCAATAAATATTTGGGCTGCCTGATAATTGGTCATCATAGATCTAGCCATCAAAACATCATTGTGGGGGACAAAGATCCCCTCCGGATCTTGCAAGCTAAAACTAAGGGCCAACTCTCCCCGTAATCCTATCTCGTGCGACTCTATAACTTTTCAATCTTCGACTATGGGCCTTCATGGTCGATTGGAGTCTCTAACCATGACTTCTCTTGAATATGTTGATGATTCCTTTGCTAGTAAGATTATCCTGGTTGGTCCACCACAGGTTTTAGCTCCCATGCCCTTAACTCAACTCTCCTATTGTGAGATCGTTGCATCTTAGCTTAGGGTTCCTCCTTCTCATCTAGGAGACTTGTGGATGTTAATGAACTACTCTATCAATCTCCTCATTCAACTTCTGTACCTCTTTGTACTATATCCGTACTCTTGAGGAAAGCATAGGAACTTCAAGATGGAGGGGCTATGCGGGCTTTTTGACGTGGTCTTTAGGTCTCCATGGTGCTTTGTCCTCTTCTAATATCTGAATAGACCTTTCCTTGGGCACCCTCATGGGAGTGTAGTGGGAGAATTGTCTTAAGGAACTCTTAGTGATTGGACGAGGAGCCTCTCGTTCTCCCACATCACTAGAGGGGCCAACCGACCTCTAGTCGCTTCTCTTGGTCTTCTACATATCTTCTACATCAATGTACTTCAATTCTCAACCTAAATAAGTTGTCGTAGTTGGCTTAGGGCTTCTTCAGCAAGGAGAGAGAATTCTCCCTCTACCAGTCCATGTGAGAAAGCACCGATCAAAATCTCAAAGGTGTCTGTGGACACTCCTAAGGCTATTTGAGTGAATCGTTGAATATATTCCCTTAAAATTTATCAGCTCTACTATGTCAAAAAGAAGAGACTAATGCTATGTTTACCTGGAAGAGTGGATGATGGATGGATTAAACAAACTTAGGGGCATGGGAAGAGAATGGAAAGGAAAAGAAATCCTTTCCTTTACATGCTTGTTTACCATGATTGAAGAAGGTGGGTACATGCGGTATAATTTTATTAATGCAAAAGGGTACATGTGTTATTTTATTGGTATATGGTGTAATTTTATGAATTAAAAAGGATACATGCGTTATTTTTTTATTTATGATGTAATTTTGTAAATGAAAAGGGGTACATGCGTCATTTTTTTATCCATCCGCTGCTTTCCGTCCGATTTTGAGTTGATCAATTTTGGCTCCAAACTATCCGCGGATGGATTATATTTCTCTTCCTTCTTTAAATTTTAATGAAGTAAACAATGGAAAAATTTCCACTGCGGAAATTTTTCCTTAGTTTTACTTTCCGCTCTCCCAAATAAACAGAGCATAAGGGAATGGATATCCCTTGGCTTCAACTTGTTAAACCACCACTAGATTGGCCTTGCTAGAGTGGTTAAGAAGATTCGCCACCTCACTCCATTCGAGTTCTGGAATAAGGTATTCTCAAAGTGGCATATATGATTTTTTAGATTTCTGGAACAATTATATTCTTCAATATGTCGGGATAAAAAAATTACTTGATAACACCTAAACTAGTATATTTGTCGAGAATGGGATGTCAAGCGGGCCTCCTTTCCCCTCCTTAGTTCGCTAGGGTTGGTTGTTTCCCCCTTTTCCTAGGTGCAATGAGAAGTTTCAGGTGTGGTTGAACCTTGAGACAGTTCCTCCTGGGCTACAAGCACCTAGTTAGGAATTCCCTAGGGAGGAAGGCTAGTCAGGCCTATTTTTGGAGGACCTCTTCGACCATGTCACACATCAACTGACTTAGACCTTCTGTGATATTGATGGTATTGTCGTCTCTATGGAGGGCGATGGGTTTGTTTTCTCAAATAGACCTCCAATCTCCTCAACTTTGTGCGTGTCTTTCATCTCAATGTCTCGGCACGATGTTCGCATAGGCGACGCCAAAATATTCTAATTGAGATTTGGTATTAGGATGGAATGGCAGTCTTCATGGATCTATTGGGCTTGTTGGGTTTGTAGCCTATTAGATCTATCACCTATCCAGTTGGTCATCCATCAAGCTCGCTATGCACTCGGTCTATTATTGATGACTCAATACTAACTAGGTTGCCTTCGGAGAGGAGTCTGCATCAATAGAATTGAGTTAGAAGGAGAATCGAGATGAATCTCGACTAAACCACTTTGACATTCAATTCAAATCTCTAATCAAAGAAGTTCAAGAAAAGCAAAGCGTAATCTTGTGTACATATCTTCTTCCCTATAAGGGGAGGGAGAAAAATTATATCTCATTGTTTCAGGATCACAACCTCCTCGTATTCTCGTCTTATCAGATCATGATCTATTCCCTCATCTTATCCGCTCATCCGTCTTTTCCAACTCCACTTCTTCGCGTTGTGAGTATGCGGATTTAAGACTGAGTCAACCTCCTCATGTAGTCTACGCTCCCTATTACGAGATGGCTCAGCTTTGTAGACCGATCCATCTAGTCAAGGCCCCAGATAGGTCTTCTAGGCTCGGGCTTTTCTAGACTTGAAATTGAACTGAGCGGGCTTCAATTTAAGACTCCCTCCTCCCGTGGGGTGTTCTTCCCCCTCATCCCCTACCTTATTCTCTCTCCCTCTCAATTCAATTATTATTTTTCATTCAGATATACCAAATAATGAAATAATTCGAAACTTCTAGGCATTCAAACTTAGTGGCTGGATCGGATAACGATGTCACTCCAATAAGATAAGAGCACCATGTAGGATTCGCATTGGCATCTCTACTGCTCGTCAATTTCATGTCATTATGGTCCATACCACCATAGATAGCAAATTCAAAAGACATACTCCCGCATTGAATTCCATCATGCACTATCCAACGTGATAATATTTTTCTATGATATAATAATAAAATATTTACAAATGATGGGTTAATAGCATGTGACGGACACGCAGGATGAAGAAACTGCACGACGACGACAAGACTGGTTGGAACGATCTTTTTTCTAGAACTCTAGAACCCCCCCCCCCCTCGGGATAGCTGTGCCCGAGATTAATAAATCTTCCGGGATCACCCCGAGAAGTCGGGACTCAAGATCACTCCGAGGAAGTGGATCGCCCACGGCCATCCAGGTCAGGAGTCCTCGAGATCACCTCGGGAGAGCAAAGCCCAAGTCACCTTCGGTCGCAAATAACGAACCCCCTATTTGCGGATACCTGGATAATGATCACTAGCATTTACGGAAGGATCAAGGTCCGCAATCCTCAGTCATTATCGCCATCATCCCTATAACAAACTAGATTCAATGAGTGCGAGGACCGTTACAGGGGAGATCTCGTAACTGAAGATAGGGGGAACGTGGCGAGAAGCACGGAGACACGCATTATCGTCCTCGTCGCCATCAGTATAAAAGGTAGCCCAACCCCTCCGGTAAGGGAGGTTACGCTCTCTTAACTCTACATACATTTCCTTTCTTGCTGCATTTACTCTCCCTCAATACACTGACTTGAGCGTCAGAGTGGGTTCCGCCGGACAATCTCCGACGTGTTTCCCTAACGCTCGTGTTGATCTTGCAGGGTACTGAGTTCCTCCCCGCCACAGCGACTTCCATATGGACAGAATCCCAATGACTGAACATCGTCGTCGATTTCTTTCGGAACAACAAATATTACAAAAGTAATAATAAGTGGCAGATGCCCAAATAAATTAGTTTCTTTTGAAATTTTAACTAATTATTTTTTAAAAAAATATTTGCATGCATTTGCACCATTATTTATATAAAAAAATAATTAATGAGATTTTTTAAACTTTGATCGACTGATACGACCCCACGAAAATTTCTCACCGATCATCAAGATAAATCGGGAAACATTCACGGTGAGCGGTCTAGAAGTCCAGGCTATCCAGCATTTCAGGGTTCGCACCTCATTTAAAAAAAAATTCTACAAATACGTCATAATTAAAAATCGAACTATAAATATCTAAAATAATGATTAATCATCCTACCACCGTCCCGGAAGGCACTCCATTATTTATATAGTTTGTTTGGCAAGTTGAAATCGAATGCATGTGTTAATTAAAGGCAGCCAACGTGACTTTATTGGCACTACACCCGTGTTTCATTGGATTACGTCTGGCTCGACTGCTGATTTTACTTATATTAATTTATCAATTAAAGGTTGACTTTGCCAGCTCCTATTTGAATTAGACCCGTGTCAACCTTCTTCTGACTAGAATTGACATAGGTATTTATTTATAATTTAAAAATATTAATTAAAAAAATCCTTTTATAGTTTATAAAAAACAAATAGGACACATTTTTAATGAATATACTTTTTTGGTTTTTATAAAAATAATAAATTTCGACGGAACGCATTTATGTCGGAATTATTTATGCGACTGAATAAATCTAAGGGTAATTCTAGATGGCTAGAATCTAGCCAGCTAGAATGACCCTTTAAAAATTAAAAAATATTAATTTAATATAAAAATAAATTAGAAAAAAATATAATTTAATATAAAAATAAAAATAAAAATATATAATTAAATTTAAACATCTTTAATGTTCATTAAAATTATAAAACAATCATAATAGATTTTTATAAGTTAAAAAATTAATTTAATATGAAAATAAATAGAAAAAGATATGATTTAATATGAAATAAATAGAAAAAAATATAATTTAATATGAAAATAAATAGGAAAGAATATAAATTAATTTTAAATATTTTTAATAATAATTTAAAAATTAAAAAAGAACTTAAGAAGGACAAATTCTAGCCGGCTAGATTCTAGCCATTTAGCACTACCCAAATCTAAGGGTAATTCTAGATGGCTAGAATCTAGCCAGCTAGAATGACCCTTTAAAAATTAAAAAATATTAATTTAATATAAAAATAAATTAGAAAAAAATATAATTTAATATGAAAATAAAAATAAAAATATATAATTAAATTTAAACATCTTTAATGTTCATTAAAATTATAAAACAATCATAATAGATTTTTATAAGTTAAAAAATTAATTTAATATGAAAATAAATAGAAAAAGATATGATTTAATATGAAATAAATAGAAAAAAATATAATTTAATATGAAAATAAATAGGAAAGAATATAAATTAATTTTAAATATTTTTAATAATAATTTAAAAATTAAAAAAGAACTTAAGAAGGACAAATTCTAGCCGGCTAGATTCTAGCCATTTAGCACTACCCAAATCTAAGGGTAATTCTAGATGGCTAGAATCTAGCCAGCTAGAATGACCCTTTAAAAATTAAAAAATATTAATTTAATATAAAAATAAATTAGAAAAAAATATAATTTAATATGAAAATAAAAATAAAAATATATAATTAAATTTAAACATCTTTAATGTTCATTAAAATTATAAAACAATCATAATAGATTTTTATAAGTTAAAAAATTAATTTAATATGAAAATAAATAGAAAAAGATATGATTTAATATGAAATAAATAGAAAAAAATATAATTTAATATGAAAATAAATAGGAAAGAATATAAATTAATTTTAAATATTTTTAATAATAATTTAAAAATTAAAAAAGAACTTAAGAAGGACAAATTCTAGCCGGCTAGATTCTAGCCATTTAGCACTACCCAAATCTAAGGGTAATTCTAGATGGCTAGAATCTAGCCAGCTAGAATGACCCTTTAAAAATTAAAAAATATTAATTTAATATAAAAATAAATTAGAAAAAAATATAATTTAATATGAAAATAAAAATAAAAATATATAATTAAATTTAAACATCTTTAATGTTCATTAAAATTATAAAACAATCATAATAGATTTTTATAAGTTAAAAAATTAATTTAATATGAAAATAAATAGAAAAAGATATGATTTAATATGAAATAAATAGAAAAAAATATAATTTAATATGAAAATAAATAGGAAAGAATATAAATTAATTTTAAATATTTTTAATAATAATTTAAAAATTAAAAAAGAACTTAAGAAGAACAAATTCTAGCCGGCTAGATTCTAGCCATTTAGCACTACCCAAATCTAAGGGTAATTCTAGATGGCTAGAATCTAGCCAGCTAGAATGACCCTTTAAAAATTAAAAAATATTAATTTAATATAAAAATAAATTAGAAAAAAATATAATTTAATATGAAAATAAAAATAAAAATATATAATTAAATTTAAACATCTTTAATGTTCATTAAAATTATAAAACAATCATAATAGATTTTTATAAGTTAAAAAATTAATTTAATATGAAAATAAATAGAAAAAGATATGATTTAATATGAAATAAATATAAAAAAATATAATTTAATATGAAAATAAATAGGAAAGAATATAAATTAATTTTAAATATTTTTAATAATAATTTAAAAATTAAAAAAGAACTTAAGAAGGACAAATTCTAGCCGGCTAGATTCTAGCCATTTAGCACTACCCAAATCTAAGGGTAATTCTAGATGGCTAGAATCTAGCCAGCTAGAATGACCCTTTAAAAATTAAAAAATATTAATTTAATATAAAAATAAATTAGAAAAAAATATAATTTAATATGAAAATAAAAATAAAAATATATAATTAAATTTAAACATCTTTAATGTTCATTAAAATTATAAAACAATCATAATAGATTTTTATAAGTTAAAAAATTAATTTAATATGAAAATAAATAGAAAAAGATATGATTTAATATGAAATAAATAGAAAAAAATATAATTTAATATGAAAATAAATAGGAAAGAATATAAATTAATTTTAAATATTTTTAATAATAATTTAAAAATTAAAAAAGAACTTAAGAAGGACAAATTCTAGCCGGCTAGATTCTAGCCATTTAGCACTACCCAAATCTAAGGGTAATTCTAGATGGCTAGAATCTAGCCAGCTAGAATGACCCTTTAAAAATTAAAAAATATTAATTTAATATAAAAATAAATTAGAAAAAAATATAATTTAATATGAAAATAAAAATAAAAATATATAATTAAATTTAAACATCTTTAATGTTCATTAAAATTATAAAACAATCATAATAGATTTTTATAAGTTAAAAAATTAATTTAATATGAAAATAAATAGAAAAAGATATGATTTAATATGAAATAAATAGAAAAAAATATAATTTAATATGAAAATAAATAGGAAAGAATATAAATTAATTTTAAATATTTTTAATAATAATTTAAAAATTAAAAAAGAACTTAAGAAGGACAAATTCTAGCCGGCTAGATTCTAGCCATTTAGCACTACCCAAATCTAAGGGTAATTCTAGATGGCTAGAATCTAGCCAGCTAGAATGACCCTTTAAAAATTAAAAAATATTAATTTAATATAAAAATAAATTAGAAAAAAATATAATTTAATATGAAAATAAAAATAAAAATATATAATTAATTTTAAACATCTTTAATGTTCATTAAAATTATAAAACAATCATAATAGATTTTTATAAGTTAAAAAATTAATTTAATATGAAAATAAATAGAAAAAGATATGATTTAATATGAAATAAATAGAAAAAAATATAATTTAATATGAAAATAAATAGGAAAGAATATAAATTAATTTTAAATATTTTTAATAATAATTTAAAAATTAAAAAAGAACTTAAGAAGGACAAATTCTAGCCGGCTAGATTCTAGCCATTTAGCACTACCCAAATCTAAGGGTAATTCTAGATGGCTAGAATCTAGCCAGCTAGAATGACCCTTTAAAAATTAAAAAATATTAATTTAATATAAAAATAAATTAGAAAAAAATATAATTTAATATGAAAATAAAAATAAAAATATATAATTAATTTTAAACATCTTTAATGTTCATTAAAATTATAAAACAATCATAATAGATTTTTATAAGTTAAAAAATTAATTTAATATGAAAATAAATAGAAAAAGATATGATTTAATATGAAATAAATAGAAAAAAATATAATTTAATATGAAAATAAATAGGAAAGAATATAAATTAATTTTAAATATTTTTAATAATAATTTAAAAATTAAAAAAGAACTTAAGAAGGACAAATTCTAGCCGGCTAGATTCTAGCCATTTAGCACTACCCAAATCTAAGGGTAATTCTAGATGGCTAGAATCTAGCCAGCTAGAATGACCCTTTAAAAATTAAAAAATATTAATTTAATATAAAAATAAATTAGAAAAAAATATAATTTAATATGAAAATAAAAATAAAAATATATAATTAAATTTAAACATCTTTAATGTTCATTAAAATTATAAAACAATCATAATAGATTTTTATAAGTTAAAAAATTAATTTAATATGAAAATAAATAGAAAAAGATATGATTTAATATGAAATAAATAGAAAAAAATATAATTTAATATGAAAATAAATAGGAAAGAATATAAATTAATTTTAAATATTTTTAATAATAATTTAAAAATTAAAAAAGAACTTAAGAAGGACAAATTCTAGCCGGCTAGATTCTAGCCATTTAGCACTACCCAAAATCTAAATCCGCTCAGGAATCTTCAGGAAGCATTCAAGGCAGCGGCCAGTCTGTGTCAGGGTCTCGGGAGGTAGCGCATCCATTTCACCCCTATATAAAACGAACGGAGGAGATTTGGGTGGATACTCCTCTGCCGAAGGTTAAAGAGGCGGGTTTGGTTGCTTGGCGGTGTTCTCGAGGAACTAGCCCAGATTATTGGAGGAGCAGGGTAAGTTTCGAGGCTCCGGGATCCCTGATTTATTCTCTGGATTGTGGCTGATTGACGAGTTTTGTTATTCATCGAAGGAAAGACTATGGGGATTTTTTTATCGGATTTAATCGGCGACTTGTTTCTTTGTATTCGATTAGTTCGAGTGGATTTACTAGGGTTTTGTATTTCTATTCCGATTCGTTTGTTACATCGGATTCTTCTATCTGACTCGATACCACTTTTTATTAGGATTCGTGTAAGTTTGATTATTAGGAGATGCATCTTGTTGCCAAAATGAAGGTAAAAGATCCTATTTGCTTCCCATTATTGGCATGCGGATTATCGGTTTTGACGATTCAAGCCTGAAATGTTGCTAATTTAATGGATCGAGGAATAAGATTTTTTTTCTCAACCAAATAACAAAATAAGCAGCTGCATGCGTTGTGTTCGATTCATAGATTTCATGTGTGTTTAAAGATTCAATATGGAGTGCAGGAGGTAAAATAGAAGCAAACACGCCTCGAAATTTTTAATAAGAAAAGGGGAGTAAGAGACGAGCAGAAGATGGTAACAAGAACAGTAGACCTGCGTTCCGACACTGTGACAAGGCCAACAGAGGCTATGCGAGCTGCCATGGCGAGTGCCGATGTTGATGACGACGTCCTTGGCGCTGACCCGACTGCGCAGCGCTTTGAAGAAGAGATGGCAAGGATCATGGGGAAGGAGGCCGCTCTTTTCGTTCCCTCGGGCACCATGGGCAACCTTATCTCAGTACTGGTGCATTGCGAAGTCCGTGGCAGTGAGGTCATTATGGGGGAGAACTCCCACATCCATGTCTATGAGAATGGAGGGATAGCAACGATCGGAGGTGTCCATCCGAAGACAGTGGAGAACCATCCCGATGGCACGATGGACATTGATCGGATCGAAGCAGCCATTAGGCATCCAAATGGCGCACTCTACTATCCTACCACAAGGCTAATTTGCCTGGAGAATACACATGCAAAGTGAGATCTCTCTTTATGTTACATGTGTATTATGATTTCATAATTCATTATATTAAATTTTGGATTGGTAGACCACAAATTTTTGAAAATTTCAATTAGACAAATAATTTTCGATTTATCTTTGGCACTTTGCTGAGCTTGTGAAGCTTTCGTCAATAAGCGTGGAGAAAGGTTTTTAACTATTACCCTCATTTTTCAGGCTGAAACACGATTGAACCTTTTCAGAACTGTACAAGTCTTTGAATTCTTTTCTGACCTATCACATTTGTAAAGACAGCTACTTGACAAGAAATTTTATCAAACAAGATTGTTATTTGCAAACTACTTTCTTTCATCTTTTAATCTTTCTGTATCACTGTCCACATTTTTCTTTAAGTTAAAACTGTTACATTTTCTGCAGTTGTGGTGGGAGATGCATATCAGCAGATTACACAGATAGGGTTGGAGAGTTAGCTCGAAAGCATGGCCTGAAACTGCATATTGATGGTGCTCGCATATTTAATGCTTCTGTTGTAAGTATCAACTTCCTTACTGATAGTACTGTGTTTGTATGGCTTGTTAACAAATCTCCTAACTCATAAAATGCTGATGCTCAGTAGTTCAACAGAACAACTACAAATGCAATATTCTTGTATCTTCCTACTTACTGGCGTTAACAAAAAGAAAAAGTCATGCCATTTGTAAAATATATTTGCTATTAAAAATCTATATATGTGTCTGTCAGCATAGAATTTAACTATTATAAATCATAATATCTCAGGCTCTTGGTGTTCCTGTCCATAGACTTGTACAAGCTGCTGACTCTGTATCGGTATATCACAGTTTATTCAGTATCAAATCTTTCACTTTTCTTTAGTATCGTAAATTGAACTGCTCATGAACCAATTTTCAACTTCTAGTTTTTTGTAGGTTTTAGAGTTGATAACTTGAATTCTTAACTATGATTGCTTCAGGTTTGTATGTCAAAAGGATTGGGTGCTCCAGTTGGATCCGTCATTGTGGGCACAAAGGAGTTCATTACAAAGGTAGATAAACCTATAGTGAATGCCAATGACCTTTTGTTGGCATTTTTGTGTAATTAACAGATATGTTTTAGGCAAAACGGCTCCGGAAAACCCTGGGCGGTGGGATGCGACAAATTGGAATTCTTTGTGCTGCAGCTTTCGTTGCTTTACAAGAAAACGTTGTAAAGCTTGAGGATGACCACAGAAAAGCAAAAATATTTGCAGGTTCTTTTTTCTCTTTTTCACCCCTTTCCCTAGTGTCAACTAGTTATAATTGTAGTGTTTTACTGGAGAAAAGTTATGGATGCTGAAATGTATTGAAAGTGTATCATATTGTGAATGCATCACGAAATGGTTCTAACAATTTCAGATGGACTGAAGGAAATCAAACAATTTCGTGTGAATGCAAGTTCAGTGGAGACCAATATGGTTGGTAGTGATGCAATTTATTTCCCAGCAGTATTGCCACATATGTCTCTAAGAACTTCAGATATAATTTCTTCATATGGCAACAGGTCTTCTTCGACGTTGTTGATCCTTCAGTGATTTCACCTGAAAGTCTATGTAAAACTCTCGGAAAGTTTGGTGTACTTGCTATGCCAACTAGCTCAACAAGGTGCAGTTTTACTTTCATATCAACACAATCACTTCTTGACGTTTCAATCCATCGAATTAATCAATTTTTCTTTCAGCTTGAGGGTTGTCATACATTTCCAGATCTCAGAGGCGGATATTCATTATGCATTGACCTGTATCAAGGTTAATTTACACCCAGATTTTTTCCCCTTTTCTTTTTTTTTTTTATGTATGTGAAGATATTTAAAATATATTTTGTTGCTTTTGGGCTTTCTTACAGCAAGCAATTCAAGAGATAGTAGCTGTTGGAATTGCAAAATGAGGATGGATTTTGCAGTTCGGAAATGAATATGTTAACTCATCTTCTAGATTGGTATTTGCATGTTGTCAGATTCTGTTAGTGCGTATGCATGAAAAACTACCAAATGACATAATGCTTAGTGGTTTTAAGTAAAAAATAAGTTGGTCAAATAACTTTGAAGTTTTTAATTTCAATTGATTTATTTTAAATTGATTGTGTAGAGTCTTGTTGGAAGTTCTTGATGTTCCATCGAATTGCCAACATGGCTAGTGTGTTTCGCCCTTATGATGCGGGAAAAAAAAATAATAAGGTTGAGTAATATTGAATCTGAGATGATCAATTTGATTTTATGAAAAAAATTTTGTTGGTTATTAGGATAAATTAAAAAGTGTTCATGATGAATAATCTAGAAGTTTAATATTTTATGATCGCATGTTCTATTTGAAATTTTTTTTTATAAAATTCACCATAGCACTTCTCATATCGAGGTTGCAAATTGGTCTAACTTAGATAGCATTTCTCATATTCTAGGTTAGACTCTTTGTTCGAGGGAATCTCTTGGAGAGTACTTCTTTTATGTCTTTATCATTCTCATTTTTATAGGGTGCCCATCCCACCCCGTGAGATGGATTGATGACTAGTACGTACAATGTTATTACCTTGATATTTAGGAGTTAAAATTTGATAAAATTAATATATTCATCCTCCTCACGCACTAGCATATCTGTGTTAATAAATATCATGATTTATCTCTTCCATGTTAATTTTAGGACGAATTGACGGGTACTAGAGGTGAGTGAATCGTCTTTTATCATCTTATTTTTATAGGATATCCAATTAAAAAATAGGATATCCAATTAATTAGCAGACGACAAATTTATTATAATATTATCATGGCTCTAGTCACCCTTGAATTGAAAAAAAAAAATGTTGGATCAGATAGCAAACGAATTTGGGGTGATCGGTTCTATTCTACGAAAGTTTCCTACTGGTCATCAGGGTAAATCGGGAAGTGTTCGCGGTGAGCGGTCACCAGGATCTTCATTTGGAGAAAATTTTTTTATAAAATATATTGTAGTTAGGAATTAAATAGTTAATGCATGCGATAGCGATTAATCATTCTACCACTGCATGATAGCTCTCGGGGCTCATCATTGAATTGTGAGGAGAGTATTGAAGTGGGGCTGTAATCTACAACGAAGAGTTGAGGTAATTAATGAGAAATTTTAAATCGGTTAAAAATGGATCCCGAGTCTAATGATAATAATATTTTTATATGAATTAATTGCGTCAATTTATGAAAGTAATTTCTTGATTTTTATGAATCGATGTCACGAGGCGTGAGCTTACATAAAAAGAGGAAGAGACGCGCTCGACAGAGAAAAACTAACATTTTTTTTTAAAAATTGATTAACAATTGAATCTTATCCTAGATCGTATATTTATAGAGATAGGTTATGATACATTCAGTGAAAAAATTCAATGAAATATTTAGTGAATGACGTGTCACTTTGTATGCACACGTCCGATTATCGCTCAGACACTATCGGCGACCTCCGACAGCCGCCCCGAATCAAACTATTCGAGAATTGCTACATATAAAATGTCATATCATTTACTAAGATTTTTTTTTAAAATTTTTCACTGAGCATGTGTCACGCCCCGAGACCTAGGAGCTGCTGTTCCAATATAAAATCGGACAGCATCTCCCCTGTCCGGCGGACAATTTACACATACATACAATATCCAAACACACACGCAGATAATATATTTGGCCTTAGGCCTCCAAAATAGATAAACACAACATAAATACACCAGACAACTAAGTAAATCATAGCTGACTGCGGACCGGTCCGACTTATGACGAAACAACAAATACAACAACCCCTTAGGGCTCACGACACATACGACATATACATATCGCTAAAAGAAATATAAAACGATACACTACAAAGTACAAAACGAAACCATGACGTCGCGATGGGTAGGGACTGGCTGCTGGGCTCTTCTGGCGACTCCAATATCTCAACCTGAAATAAAAACATATATGACAACGGGGTGAGTCCATAAACTCAGCGAATACCCAACAGATATGCATAGTATGTTATACTAACAATAAACATCTACGTTAATACAGTCTCATATCAACAATAGGGAAAAACTAGTACTGGAAATACTGAGGTAGAATACATACCAGAATCCAGCTAACCTGAAAAGAAGGTAGTGAGTACCAAGGGAATATCAATAGGACTATAATCTCAAATAACAAGTCTCCAGAATATACATGTCAAACAAGTGCAAGAATCAAGTGCAGCAAACAATGCACGATGCAAAGTATGCACATGGTGCAATGACATGTGTCACCCCCTAGTCCCAGTCAGGATATCGTCCACGACGTCCGCGTGGGTAGAGCTGTGACAAACTGTACGCACCCTGCCATCACTGCTCCTGAGTGACCGGGTGGACAGGATGTTGGCGGAGGACTACCCCCCTACCCCATGTATATATGAGGGAGCTCCGCTCTCATCTCCTCGTGGCTCAGTACGAGAAGGGATCCCTGACTGCTACCACGCCCGCGCTCACCCTCCTCATAGTGGCCGAACGGAGCAATACAGGGCAAATGCACACATCTAACCCATGAGTGGCCGTGCGTGCATATCATGTACCGGAAGACGATTAGGCTCAACCACAAGGGAGTCGCTGATCGCCGGCATGCAACAGTGCAAGGATGGTGTATGATAGATACACATACATAATAACTCAGGGATAACTAACAAGTATCCAGGACAGGCATAATAACTCAGGGATAACTAACAAATATCCAGAACAGGCATAATAACTCAGGGATAACTAACATGTATCCAGAACATGCATAATAACTCAGGGATAACTAACAAGTATCCAGAACAGGCATAATAACTCAGGGATAACTAACAAGTATCCAGAACAGGCATAATAACTCAGGGATAACTAATCAGTATCCAGAACAGACATAATAACTCAGGGATAACTAACCAATATCCAGAACATGCATAATAACTCAGGGATAACTAACAAGTATCCAGGACAGGCATAATAACTCAGGCTAGCGTATAATCTTACTGCTATCTATAACCAACCATGTATAGCAATATGACAATATCTAAAAGATAAGTCAAAGGGTATCCGCCTCAAAGTAGCAGTAGTCCGTATCAAATAAAAACCTCCCGTCCGATACTCCGCAATCAAAAGTCCAAATCAGTGCCATGTATCAAAGGACATTTTAAATAGCTATTACAAAGATAGTAATTAGCTAACAAGTCTCTAATTGAATAATAACCTCTCAATTAAACCTAGGTTTAAACAAACCGTAAACCTGATCATCCCATCATTCATATAAATCTTGATTACCACTTTAATCATCACCCTAACTCCTCCAGGTTAACTAAAATCAAACCATCATCAATTTGATCCAACACAAACCTTAGACAGATCCCAAAATAATACCAACTGAACACATTGATCCCAAGGAAACAAAACATCACTACAATACCAATTCGACACCAAATCGCAGTCCAACAATAGCATCACATCATTAAATAGATTTACACTGAAATAAACCAAGCCTTACCCCAAATACATCAATGATCTGATCCAAAACTTAGATCTAACTAACACCCAGATAGAGATTCATCCTTACCATTACCTTGATGGTTTGTCCCAGTAGGAGCAGGGAATTAGCTACACAACACCAAACTGCCATAATTCCTCAACGTGAAGCCAACCTATAATCCATACAGATCCGAAAACATATGGCTAAGAGCAAGAAATAGAGAACATAAACAACCTCCTATAACAACTCTGGCCATGAGATGAAACCCACGGCAACCTTCCTCTACAACAACATCAGACAAAATCTATATTCATATCAGCCCTCACACCCACGGCAACACCAGAATCAACAGAGCTGAACAAGGTAAAGAAAACCAAATCCAAAACAGTAAGGCTAACAAGCTATGGAACCTCAAGATCAATATCATTGCAAATCAATTTGCCCAAGAGATCTAATACAGGATGCTGTTAGGAATCTGATTAAAGCCAAATCATCTCAAAAATCCATCAGAAGCTGATTCCAAAACAAAAGTTGCTACAAGGGAACCCAAATCCAAATAACAACCCTACTAATCCAGTCAATCTCCATCATCAATTCCATCCCACGCAACACTGAATAAGGCAAAACCTTACCTGATCGGATTCGCCGGCGGGGTGCTCGGTCAGCGATGTCAATTCTCATCAACTCTTCCAGGCTCTGATCGCCCACCCCAGCTCCGAGGAGATGTTAGGTTGAAGAGGATTCTAGGGCATCGGCCAAATCCGAGAAGGGAGGAATAGAAGGAGAAGGAGACAGACGCAATCGGAGCTCCACTGCACGTGGTTGACGTCGTCGGCGTCAGCTACACACGGAGAAGAAGAAATCGACAGAGACCCCCATGCGACGAAGCGAAGGCAGGTTGGTGTGTCGGCTTCGGCTTCGGCTGCGGCTTCGCGAGAGGGGGAAGAAGAAGGGAAAGTGGGTCGGCGCTTGCGGCTAGGGCACGGGGCAGCCGACTGCCAAGAAAGAGGTTTTAAGGAGAGGGGATTTTTACAGAAAGGCCCCTTCGACTTTAGAAATTTCCAATTCTACCCCTAGGGCAAAGGATTTAACCATTTAACCCCCCATTTATTATAGTTTAACCTCAAATAATTTCTATGGTTAAATTATTTACCCTCTCGTAATTTAGAGTTTACCCGAAAGCCCCTGGGGTCTCCCGTAGGGCCGGAAACCCTAGACTAAATTCAGAAAAATCTCGAAAAATTTTCTGGCTCGGATTCTTGAATTGCCGTATTTTACAGCATGTCATTTTCCTATAGAGATTACCATTTAACTGGAGCTATTGGATTTGCTAAATCAATTTTCAATTTTTTTAGAAAAAGAGTAATTAGTTATATTTTGAAAATTTAAAAATTCAAAATCTTTTATAATTTCATAACTTTTCTTCCTTTTTTGCATATAAAAAAACTACGCGAATAAAATGACAATCTTTTGTTTTTTTATCTACACTAATTTTTTAAGAGGTTAAAAATAAAAGTTTGGCCCACCCAGCATGACACAAAATCCTATCATTTTTCAATTAATATCACTATTTAATTTTAAAACTTTTTATTTTTAATTTCCCCTATTTTTAAGTTATTTTAAAAATTAATTAAATAACTAATTTAGTGCCATGTGATTGAGTTTGGGCTCGTGTTGATATGAAGGTCGATGCAAACTACATGCATGAGACTTTGATTTTAAATATAAAAAATAAACAAATTACATCGTTTAAGATTTCCTAATATTCAAGCTATATATAGTCAACTTAAATAAATTAATTTTTTAATTTTTTAAAAAATAAATATAAATAATAATTTTGAATTATGAATCAAATTGTAAATAGTAGTTTCAAATTTGGACCTAGCCGACTTTGAGAATTAAAATTATTGGTCAGGATTTTTCGAATCTTAGAATTAATAGATTATATATATATATATATATATAATTAGTATTCAAATATTCAAAAAATAATAGATCCGATTTTATAAAAAAATTTAATTGATGGTCAAAATAAATTTAAAAAATACAAATAGATTCTGACAACAACTCAACGTCATGCATAATTTAAATACCACAGCTATTCGAACCATCGTTCCACATTTTATTTTTCAAATTTAAAAGTTTTTAAGTGACATCAAAATTCTCTAATTTATTTTTTTTTAATTTTTGATTTTTTATAATTAATTAAATAATGAATTCAGTTACATTGACCTGAGTTAAGGTTCGTTGTAACATGAAAATAAAAATTAAAAAAATACAAAGGCATAATAACCGTCACTGCCGCTCGCGCCCTTACACGTAAATTTGTTTTTAAAAATGATTATTATATATATATATATATATATATATATATATATATATATATATATATATATATATATATATATATACAGAATCGATCGGTTGCGGACTCCTCTTGCGGACGAGCTGCGGACGCGCTGACGTGGGTTGTTGCATGGACCAAAAAAAAAGCGGAAAAAAACAAACCCTAAGCTCATTTTCGCGACAAAAAGGAAGCGCGCCCGCCCGATCTCTCTTTCTCCTCCCGAACAAACCCTAAGCTCATTTCACTCCCGCTGCTGACGAGCTCCTCGTTGCCGGCTTCCCCAGCGCCGATCTATCTCTCGACCAGCAGATCACCTCGCGTCCGGGTTACTTGCTCTCGCGCCCGCTGCTCTTTCTCCTCCCGAACCTTGCGAACCCTAAAAGCTCTCTCGCGCCCGCTGCTAAAAGCTCCTCCGCCGATCTCTCTCGACCGGATGTTAGCTTCCCCTGCGCCGATCTCTCTGGTCTCTCGCGTCCCCGAGCCCTCGGTGAGTTAGGGGGGCGCTGCGTAAACCCTAGCATCGTCCCTCGGTGAGTGAGGGAGCCACAAAGGCAGGGCGGGACGATGGAGAACACGAGGGAGTCATCTCGCCAAGGGCGAGAGAGAATCACGGCGAGGAAGAACTCAGCGAGAGAGAATCGCGACGAGGAAGAGCTCGGCGAGAGAGAATCGCAGTGAGGAGAGGAGTCGGCGCGAGAGAGAGACCCCTGACCTTGCGACGTGAGCCTGACCTTGCGGAAGAGGAGTCGGGAGAGGAGGCGGCGCGAGTCTGACCTTGCGGACGCGAGCGAGAGAGGGAGGCGGGAGAGCGCCGGACGGGAGAGAGGGAGGGAGGCGGGAGAGGAGGACGCGAGAAAGAGAGGAGTCGGCGCGAGAGAGAGACCCCTGACCTTGCGACGTGAGCCTGACCTTGCGGAAGAGGAGTCGGGAGAGGAGGCGGCGCGAGTCTGACCTTGCGGACGCGAGCGAGAGAGGGAGGCGAGAGAGCGCCGGACGGGAGAGAGGGAGGGAGGCGGGAGAGGAGGACGCGAGAAAGAGAGGAGTCGGCGGGGGTTAGTATATGAGGGTTTTGTATGCCACGTGATCAGTTTCTATATATATATATATATAGAATCGATTGGCTGCGGATGAGGGTTGCGGACGCGCTGCGGACGATCCGACGTGGGCTGCTGCGTGGATAAAAAAAAAGCCAAAAAAACAAACTCGGCTGTCCTCGCGTGATTTCATTTTCGCAACAAAAGGAAGCGCGCCCGTCCGAAGCCTCTTTCTCCTCCTGAACAAACCCTAAGCTCATTTCACTCCCGCTGCTAAAAGCTCCTCGTTGCCGGCTCCCCCAGCGCCGATCTCTCTCTCGACCGGAGGTTACCTTCGGGAGCGCCGATCCCTAACCCTAACCCTCCTCGCGTCCGGGTAACCTGCTCTCGCGCCCGCTGCTCTTTCTCCTCCCGAACCTTGCGAACCGTGCTCCGTGCTCCGCGTCCTCTTCTTCGCCCTCTACTTCGTGCTCCGGAAGCAACCGTGCAACATCAAAATCTACGCCCCTCGACTCGTCGCCGAGGGCCGTGCCCAAGCGCCCGGACGGTTTACCATTGAAACCTTACTACCTTCCGCCGGTTGGGTTTGTAGGGCATGGCAACCCACCGAGGAAGACCTCTACAATTCGTGCGGCCTCGATGGAGTCGTCTTTGATCGAATATTCGTTTTCAGGTTCCATTTTTTCTTATTAATCTCTCCTGATATTGCCTCAAAATTTTATTTTGGCACAGATCACTTTGACTAACCCTTAAAAAGTACGTTTTTTTTGTCTTGTTGGTTTTGTTTTGATTATGGATTTCAACTTTATGCAGCTTGAAGGTTTTTTCTCTTGCTGCAATCATAGGAGTATTTGTTCTCCTTCCCGTTAATTATTTGGGTGACCACCTTCGGGATATCGACTTCTCTGATCTTCCCAACAAATCTCTTGACCTGTTCACTATCTCAAATGTAAACGATGGCTCTAATTGGTAACGTCTATTCGCATAAACATTTTTATTGTGTTTTTCATTATTCCGTGAGCTATATGAATCTTCCATTGTTCCGTGAATCTTAATAGTTAAAGGGGTAAAGTAACAGGGTATGCTCACATTTGTTGATGTTTTCAAATGTTGTCCAATAAACCCCTTCTGAATGATCAATTTTATAATATAATGTATGTTACAGATGTTTTGTGCACTTACTTTGATTGGAGCATGTTGCTTGTCTCTATAGGGTGTATAATGTGTCAATGTTTTGGCCCTCTCAGCTAATGTGGAAATTAAATTAAATGAGAGTGTCTCTGTCGTATGATTCTATTTTAAACTCAGGTAAATTTTGGATTTTGGTACCATTTAAAGTGACATTTTTACCTGACCAAATCAGTAGTTTTATTCTTGATGCTTGTTGAAATTGGATTGCCATTCAGAACTTAAGAATTCCTTGGCAGATTCTTCGTGGTTATTAATTTGTCTGTCTCTTTTTGGGTGTTTCAATATGAAGGATTATCTATCTTATTCTCATTCTTTGGTGAGGTCATGTTTGTTGAAGTTTAGAATTTATTGGCAGGTTATGGTGCCATTTTTCTGCAGCATACATAATAACAGGTGTCATATGTTACCTTCTGTATGCTGTAAGTGTTGCTTGTACTGAATTCTTTGACATGCTATCTTGTCTATTTGTGACATGCTATACCTTGTCTATACCTTGTGCATAAAGGACCATGAGGATGTCTCAGTTGATGACGATTCAGATTTAAAGATGGATGGTTTATGCTACGAACTGAAGGAGGATAACACAAATAATGGAGCAACCTCACCAACCAAAAACCAGCAGCAAAAGAAAAAAGAAAGCTTTGCTAAACAAGTTTGGGAAGTTACTTAAGAAGAGGGGAAGTATGCATGATACATATCATCACGTCCTTTTTGAAATTGATCTTTCAATTACTGAAACATATCATCATTCCCTCTTTACTAATATACAGGAGGGGAAGTATGCATGATACATCTTTTACATACATCAAAAGAACTCCCTGTAACTATTTATTGTTTGTGAATGGAGGTGTCTTACTTTATTCATATTACTTTGTTGATTAATTCTTGCCTCTTTTTTAATATTCATGCTGCAATATGAAGTTGGCTTCTATTAACACATAAGCGTTTTAAGCTCTGAGCAACCACTGAATCAACTTAGGCAAAATGGTTCATGATTCAACCGGTTCAACCAATTTAACTGGTTTCCATTAAAAGTTACAGAAAAGTAAGAACTTGCCGACTGAAGTATTCATTGAAAGTTTTGTTCAAGGTTCCATTGTTGGTTAACTTCCAACTTTAATGCTGGTAGCAACTAACATATTTAGTGCAGAAAAGGAACAGATTGAGTGCCAACTAAAGTTGATAATGTTTATATTTTAAAGAAATTATGATGTTCATGGGACATGACTGCAAGTTGGAAAAGGTTGCATTAATATGAAAGTTAATCAACTCTTGTTCACTTTATCGTAGAGATATTAATCATTCTGGGTGAGTGGATCTGTTATTTGGTATGAAATTTGTAGTTGGGAACAGAAAAGAAGAGTTATGGTGCACGGATAAGAAATTTGTAGTTGGGAACAGAAAAGAAGAGTTATCGTAGAGTTATTTTTTTAGTGTTGCTCGGTTCAGAAATTGGTAGTATCAATTCTAAAGCAGCAGAAGCAGCTTTAGCATACCAAAATACAAAGAGAATCCCATGGCGATGAAACTATTCTGCCCATCGATATCTGCAGAATTCAAATTAAACAGGAGAGAAAATCCTTCAGTTTGATTTGCCTGCAAGTATCTACAAAAATAGGGTCAGCAAATCTCACCTTATGCTGATTGGTAGAAGATTCGCTTTATTGACCAGCAACAGTGTTTCTTGTGCTCATCCAGCTCCCGTGCATATTCCTGATCATTTAGAGAAGAAAAACATATTGTACATCAGATTTAAAATTTAAAACATAGGTTTAAACTTTAAGCCTGTTAAAACCTATTGCATCAATCTGATAAGGAATGTTAACATAGCAAGACTGCTATAGGTGGTGGCAATGGCACAGTGAATAACAAGTAATACTTGAAACAGAAGGGGAAAGAACATATTTCTTCACAGCACAATCACTTCGACAATTCATTGTAAATCACAAAGTAGTAGTATCTTTCCAGTCTAACATACAAAGCATCACTTCCAAAATCCAAATGGTAGCAGAGTCAACGACGACGGGATCAGACACAGTGCAAACAAGAGAATTATAATCTCCAACTATCTCTGCCTGACTGAGGCCCTTAACTAGACAGGCAATGCATTCCTCTCTAATGCTGATCATCTTGTTGGGATGCTTCTTTCATAACATCTACCCCATCATCCTATCCAAAAAAAAATAAAATAAAAGGAAATAGTTAATAAGACAGAAAAAACTAGAGATTAAAATTAGCGGCCAATCGGAAGATTATATGAGGAAGCTTCGTGCAATTTCATATGAAGCTCCCCTTAATAAAAATTCAAAGTTAGGCATGCTTTGATCTCATATGAAGCTTCGTGCAATTCCGTTCTTGTTGTGTCCTAACCAGGTAGCCATGCTTATTGAGGTAAGTAAGAATCAAGTTAAAAATCACAATCACGTAGGTAGCCATGCTTATTGATGATCAAACTAGTATAATTTTGAAACCCAGTTAAAAATAAGGTGTGGTTACTTAGCTGAATCTACTCAGTAAGTTTGCACATGAACAAGATCGAAGTAGATAAAAATAAATAAATTATTGTATGTAAAGGTTCAACAAATATGTTGGAAAAGCATGGATTCATGGGATCAATAGCAGAATGCCAATATCCACTCTAGGTTCTAAGAAACTAAACTCAAAAGCATATATATAATGCAACATCAGTCTCCTAAAGACAATTCAGATGATACAATTAAATGCAAATCTAAGGGATCAGAATTTTTAAAATAATCCCACCGGGCAATGGAATAACATAGAAGCAATTCTAACCGGTGTAGGACAACAGCAAGTTATAGATAAAATAATACCTGCAACAATAGAGGATCCTAGCGCATGTTATTAGAACCTGCAACAATAAAGCCAATTATTGATTGCATTTTCTCAATGAAATACTATATTATAATAAATTAAAACTATGACAATACCTGCTACAGATGCCAGCTCCAGAATTTAATGACCGATCGGTTGAGAACATTAAATTAATTAGTTAACAAATTGCCTAGGAGCTAAGCTATTATAAGACCCTCATATCTAAAGTTTAAATTTGAACATTCTTGTCAAGTTTGGACGTGTGAACTACTGAACTATTATAGACCTCCCTCATGGTCTGACTTTACTTATTTGAACATATACTTCCATAATTATTGGCACTAGCAAGCTGAAGTCCTCTTGTTCTGGATAACGCCTATCACAAGAGATTAATTAAGACTTCAGATACTCAGAATACATAACGAGTTTTTCCTAAAAAAAGTAATCTAATAATTTGTGTGCAAGATATACAGCAAGAGAAAAACACAATAAAAATGTTTATGTGAATAGACGTTACCAATTAGAGCCATCGTTTACATTTGAGATAGTGAACAGGTCAAGAGATTTGTTGGGAAGATCGGAGAAGTCGATATCCCGAAGGTGGTCACCCAAATAATTAACGGGAAGGAGAACAAATACTCCTATGATTGCAGCAAGAGAAAAAACCTTCAAGCTGCATAAAGTTGAAATCCATAATCAAAACAAAACCAACAAGACAAAAAAAACGTACTTTTTAAGGGTTAGTCAAAGTGATCTGTGCCAAAATAAAATTTTGAGGCAATATCAGGAGAGATTAATAAGAAAAAATGGAACCTGAAAACGAATATTCGATCAAAGACGACTCCATCGAGGCCGCACGAATTGTAGAGGTCTTCCTCGGTGGGTTGCCATGCCCTACAAACCCAACCGGCGGAAGGTAGTAAGGTTTCAATGGTAAACCGTCCGGGCGCTTGGGCACGGCCCTCGGCGACGAGTCGAGGGGCGTAGATTTTGATGTTGCACGGTTGCTTCCGGAGCACGAAGTAGAGGGCGAAGAAGAGGACGCGGAGCACGGAGCACGGTTCGCAAGGTTCGGGAGGAGAAAGAGCAGCGGGCGCGAGAGCAGGTTACCCGGACGCGAGGAGGGTTAGGGTTAGGGATCGGCGCTCCCGAAGGTAACCTCCGGTCGAGAGAGAGATCGGCGCTGGGGGAGCCGGCAACGAGGAGCTTTTAGCAGTGGGAGTGAAATGAGCTTAGGATTTGTTCAGGAGGAGAAAGAGGCTTCGGACGGGCGCGCTTCCTTTTGTTGCGAAAATGAAATAACGCGAGGACAGCCGAGTTTGTTTTTTTGGCTTTTTTTTTGTCCACGCAGCAGCCCATGTCGGATCGTCCGCAGCGCGTCCGCAACCCTATTCTATATATATATATATATATATATATATATATATATATATATATATATATATATATATATATATATATATATATATAGACGCGCGCGCTGCATTCCTTATTTCGCTGTACATCCAAATTTTTTTCATTTTGAAATTATTCTTTTTTACTTAATATTATAATTTAATGCTTAAATGATTTGACCGTAAGAAAAATAAATTAAAAAATATCCTAGGTGACGTACAATTGTGCACAGGCTTGCACCGTGTGTCGCTCATGATACCAACAAGGTAGTTTTCTGTTTTCTTGACTTACGCATCCGTGCATGCCTTATGTTGCATCCCGTAAACATCTCAATTTTTTTTATTTTAAATTTTTTTATTTTAAATTTTTTTATACTAAATTTTATAATTCAACCCTTAAACCATAAAGTAAAATCTTATATAACTTAGCTACAAGTTAAAAAAATTATAAAAATTGGGCGGTGCTAAGTAGCACACAGGTGCACATCATGCATTGTCTAAGATAACAACCAGATAATGTATGCTGCGGAAGGTACATTATGCAATCATCTATGCTTAATTGATTGAGGCGTCTGGATTTGATCCGTGCTCTCAACTCATTTTGTAATTTTTTAAAAAAAGTAATATTTTTTTTTAAATTTTAAATTTTAAATATATATATTATAAATTTTTAATTTATTTTTATAATTTGAATATTATAATTTAATCTTTAAATTTTAAAAGCGAAATTTAATTGGCTCAATATAATTGTGATATGACTGCCAACTATATATACATCGTCATCGTTCCAGGTCCTCTGTTCTCCGATCCTCTCACTCCTTCACGTGATGGACAACCGACGAACTATTGACGACGATGACGTCTCCATGGGGTTATCAATTATCATGTCTCTTCCATGCGGACGACACTGACATCTTCGAGATCATCGAGAATGCAATCCTCATCGTTGCCTCCAACCACCCAGACGAGTTGAAGAGGCGGCGGGATACAATTGCAGACTTGTGCTTCAAAGTGCTCTTCTTGCCTTTTCCTCAAGGAGCCAAGGCAGTGACAAAATGAACACCGAATATCAAAGAGGTTAACGATTCCTGATCTCGATCTTATAAATTTTCAGAGGGAGATAAATCATGATTATTAATGATGGGGTGAGATGTTTAGGGTCGAGAGAATTAATGTCAGCAGATCAGAATTTTATCCCCGTGCGCAATTGGCGACCTTCGAATTTGTGATCTCGACCAAATTAATTAGGCGCCTTATCATCCGATACAACCTATGAAAGCTAAAATGGACACCAAAGAGATCATAAAAAGGAAAAGGACACTATAAAATTAATATCATTTAGAGATGGAATTATCCATCTTTAATTAGTCGCTAATTGAACATAGCAACCAATTAGTGGTTGATTTTTACTGTCGTTGGGAAATTAATCACTGATATAATTTAACTACGAAATTTAATATTCCGTTACTAATATATATGAAATTTAATATCCATTTTTATAATTAGCAACATAATGCTAAATTATATCACTAGGAATTAAAAAGGAGATTCATTAATCCGTCTCATAATGGAGATGAAATATTAAATTCTGTCTCTATTAACGATGAATTTGCATATTTTATCCCTATATTTATAACAATGTCGTTATGATCTAGCTACAGAATTTAATACTCCATCTCTAATTAACGACATAATATTAAATTCAGTGCTAGTTTTCACACAATTAGAGACGGATTTGTATAGTGCTACGATATACTCAGTGAAAAAATTTAATTAAACGATTAGTGAATGACGTGACATTTTACATGCACACGTTCGATTATTGCTCGAACACCATCGACGACCTCCGACCATCGTCCCGAATCAAATTATACCCTGGGGGACACGGTAAACCTATCAGAGATCGCTACATATAAAATATCACGTCATTCACTGTGCTTTTCCTTGAAATTTTTCACTGAGCATATCATTCTCCTTTTTAATAATCCGTCTCTAATTTGAGATGAAATTTGATATTCTAATTCCAAAATTGAACAATATCATTTTTCTTATTTTCTCCTATTTATATATGAGCAATAATACGCGAAATTTGATATTCTAATTCCAAAATTGAACAATATCATTTTTCTTATTTTCTCCTATTTATATATGAGCAATAATACGCAGCGAGAATTTTTAGCGAGAAACCCAGCGAGAATGACGTTACATTTTTGTGTACATATTCGATTGCTGCTTGGACACCGACGGTGGCCTCTGGTCGCTGCCTCGAACCAAATTATACCCTAGGGGCATAGTAAACCCGTCGAAGATCGCTGTAATTAGAATGTCACGTTATTCTCATTAGGTTTCTCGTTGAAAATTTTTATTGCATATCATTTTATATATATATATATATATATCAAACGAGACCATCACAAATGATATATATATATATATATATATATATATATATATATATATATATATCAAACGAGACCATCACAAATGATGATTTTCAAATACATTCACAAACTCCATAACCCATTCTCAAACATAACAATCACATTACACATTATAACATTACACAAAAGATAGAATCTACGTAAACCATAAACAAAAATGATACAATAAAATTCAATCAAGTATCAAATTCATCCAAAACAAAGATGAATATCAGACATCTCAAATAAAGTGTAGTACATTTGAATCTAATAATATAAAAAAATACCTCCTAACAAAGACAATCAAATTCACTCTAAAAATAACTAGTAGTATTCAATTCTTAAGAAAGTATAATATAATAAGTTATTAATAAAATAAGGAAAAAATAATGATACATTATTATAATTATGACTAACAAATTTAATTTAAACTAAGAAAGGTGAACACTATAATGATTCTAATTTAGATAAATAAAGTATGTTAGCTTGAAAATTATTTTATACACTTGAGTCCTAGTTTGGATATCTGATATATAGAACAGATCTATAATGGTCTCGAAAAGGTATAATATAATTCGGCAATTTATCAAAAGGCGTATTTAAGAATTAGTATTTACCAAAAAGCGTACCATGATTTCATTTTTACCAAAGGGCACACTTATTTTAGTGAACTTCCTCTTATACTCCTCCTGCTATGTACTGTCATCTCTTTCTCTCTCAGTAATAAATTCTGAAACGTTTGCACATGCAACGTAACTTAATTACTGACTTTTATTTTAAAATAATATATTATGAAATCGACGCTAAATTAAAAAATGTAAGGTAAAAATTGAAAAAATATTTCACTTAAAAAATTTCTCATCTAACGTGATTTAAAAATATAAATAAATAATTTTTATATTTGATTAATAGAATTTAATATATTAAATAATATTTAATAAATATATTAATGTATAATTTTTTTTAAAAAACATTGACCGTGAGCTTGAAATCTTTTTATTCAGGCCCGACGTGGACTCAAATTTTTTTCTATTTTAAAAATATATTAATATATAAAAAAACGTATCAAAACACTTAATTTCATATTCAAACGCAGGGCCTGAAGTCATCCCAGGAGGGCCTGAAGTCAAATAACTTCATATCCTATAAATAATTAATTTAATAAATAATATTTAAATATAAAAAATATTTTTAAAATTAAAAAAAATTTAATACCCTTGGGGTCTGAAGTCATCAGACTTCAGGCTTAAGAAGGGCCTGAAGTCTGATGACATCAGGCCCAAGGAGGGCCTGAAGTCTCCCTCCATAATTAAATATAAAAAAATATTTAAAAAATTTATAAAAAGGTATAATATATAATTATATATTTTTTATAATTTTTATAAAAAATATAATATATAATTAAATAATAATAAAATATTATTATAATGAAATCTAGATATGAGAGGTCCATCAGTGGGTATTGGTCGAAACCCACTGATATTTCTAAACTACTCCTATTGCATTGGTGATTTAGAGTGTATAGATGTTTGGACACCTAAAATATCTTCTCCTAGGTCAACCCTGTCTATTGATATAGGGTTTTCAGAAATCCAGATATGGGAGGTCCATCAGTGAATTTTGGTCAAAACTCACTAATATTTCTAAACTACTCCTATTTCATTGGTGATATCTAATATATAGATGTTTGGACACCTAAAACATCATCTCCTACTTCTACCCTCTCTATTTATATGGAGTTTTCAGAAATCCTGATATGGGAGGTCCATCAGTGAGTTTTGGTCAAAATTCACTGATATTTCTAAACTACTCTTATTTCATTGGTGATATTTAATATATAGATATTTGGGCACCTAAAACATTATCTCCTACCTCTACCCTCTCTATTCATATGGAGTTTTCGGAAATCCAGATATGGGAGGTCCATCTGTGAGTTTTGGTCAAAACTCACTGATATTTCTAAACTACTCCTATTTCATTGGTGATATCTAATATATAGATGTTTGGACACCTAAAACATCATCTCCTACCTCTACCCTCTCTATTCATATGGAGTTTTCAGAAATCCAGATATGAGAGGTCCATCAGTGGGTTTTGGTCAAAACCCACTCATATGGGAGGTCCATCAGTGAGTTTTGGTCAAAACTCACTGATGGACCTACCATATCTGGATTTCTGAAAACTCCGTATGAATAGAGAGGGTAGAGGTAGGAGATGATGTTTTAGGTGTCCAAACATCTATATATTAGATATCACCAATGAAATAGGAGTAGTTTAGAAATATCAGTGAGTTTTGACCAAAACTCACTGATGGACCTCCCATATCTGGATTTCTGAAAACTCTATATGAATAGAGAGGGTAGAGGTAGGAGATGATATTTTAGGTGTCCAAACATTTATATATGAGATATCACCAATGAAATAGGAGTAGTTTAGAAATATCAGCGAGTTTTGACCAAAACTCACTGATGGACCTCCCATATCTGGATTTCTGAAAACCCTATATCAATAGACAGGGTTGACCTAGGAGAAGATGTTTTAGGTGTCCAAACATCTATACACTGATATCACCAATGTAATAGGAGTAGTTTAGAAATATCAGTGGGTTTCGACCAAAACCCACTAATGGACCTCCCATATCTAGATTTCATTATAATAACATTTTATTATTATGTAATTATATATTATACTTTTTATAAAAATTATAAATAATATATAATTATATATTATACATTTTTATAATTTTTTTTATATTTTTTAATATTTAATTATGGACTTCAGGCCCTCCTTAGGCCTGAAGTCTGATGACTTCAGGCCCCAAGGGTATTGAAATTTTTTTAATTTTAAAAATATTTTTTATATTTAAATATTATTATTAAATTAATTATTTATAGGATCTGAAGTTATTTGACTTCAGACCCTCCTGGGATGACTTCAGGCCCTGCGTTTGAATATGAAATTAAGTGTTTTGATACGTTTTTTTATATATTAATATATTTTTAAAATAGAAAAAAAATTTGAGCCCACGTCGGGCCTGAATCAAAAGATTTCAAGCCCCACGCGGGCCTGAAATAAAAAATTTCAGGCCCAATGTGGGCCTGAAATCAATAGATTTCAGGCCCACGGTCAGTTTTTTTCATAAAATTTTTTTATATATTAATATATTTATTTAATATAATTTAATATATTAACTTCTATTAATCAAATATAAAAATCATTTATTTATATTTTTAAATCACGTTGGATGAGACATTTTTTAAGTGAATTTTTTTTTAAATTTTACCTTACGTTTTTTAATTTAGCGCCGATTTCATAATATATATTAGATATTACCAATGAAATAGGAGTAGTTTAGAAATATCAGTGCGTTTTGACCAAAACTCACTGATGGACCTCCCATATCTGGATTTCTAAAAACTCCATATGAATAGAGAGGGTAGAGGTAGGAGATGATGTTTTAGGTGTCCAACCATCTATATATTAGATATCACTAATGAAATAGGAGTAGTTTAGAAATATTAGTGAGTTTTGACCAAAACTCATTGATGGACCTCCCATATCTGGATTTCTGAAAATCCTATATCAATAGACAGGGTTGACCTAGGAGAAGATGTTTTAGGTGTCCAAATATATATACACTCTATATCACCAATGAAATAGGAGTAGTTTAGAAATATCAGTAGGTTTTGACCAAAACTCACTAATGGACCTATCATATCTGGATTTCTGAAAACTCCATATTAATAGAAAGGATAGAGATAGGAGATGATGTTTTAGGTGTCCAAACATCTATATATTAGATATTACTAATGAAATAGGAGTAGTTTAGAAATATCAGTGGGTTTCGACCAAAACCCACTAATAGACCTCTCATATCTAGATTTCATTATAATAATATTTTATTATTATGTAATTATATATTATACTTTTTATAAAAATTATAAATAATATATAATTATATATTATACTTTTTAATAATTTTTTTAAATATTTTTTAATATTTAATTATGGAAGGCATGATTGCATGAAGTCATCAGACTTCAGGCCCTCCTTGGGCCTGAAGTACGATGACTTTAGGCCCCAAGGGTATTGAAATTGTTTTAATTTTAAAAAATATTTTTTATTTAAATTTTTTTATTAAATTAATTATTTATAGGATATGAAATTATTTGACTTCAGACCCTCCTGGGATGACTTCAGGCCCTGCGTTTGAATCTGAAATTAAGTGTTTTGATACGTTTTTTTATATATTAATATATTTTTAAAATAGAAAAAAAAATTGAATCCACGTCGGGCCTGAATCAAAAGATTTCAGGCCCCACGTGGGCCAGAAATAAAAAATTTCAGGCCCACGCCGGGCCTGAAATATTTTTATTTCAGGCCCACGGTCTGTTTTTTTCAATATTTTTTTATACATTAATATATTTATTAAATATAATTTAATATATTAATTTCTATTAATCAAATATAAAAATCATTTATTTATATTTTTAAATCACGTTGGATGAGAAATTTTTTAAGTGAAATATTTTTTCAATTTTTACCTTACGTTTTTTAATTTAGCGCCGATTTCATAATATATTATTTTAAAATAAAAGTTATTAATTAAGTCACGTTGCATGTGCAGACGTCTCGGAATTTGTTACTGAGAGAGAAAGAGATGGCAATACATAGCAGGAGGGGTATAAGAGGAAGTTCACTAAAATAAGTGCGCCCTTTGGTGAAAATGAAACCATAGTACGCCTTTTGGTAAATACCAATTCTTAGATACGCTTTTTGATAAATTGTCGAATATAATTAGAGATGTATCAACATAAAAAACTTGTATATCTATTTTGTATGTTAATGAATGATAAATAAAACAAGAAAAGTTAAAGGTTAACACCTCTGAGTGAATTATTGATTAGTATCGTGAGGATCCTAAGGGCCTTAAGTCTCCTAAGAGTCAAAACGATGTAGCGTTTAACTCATTTGATCAATGAATTCTTGTATTTCCCTCCCAATTTGCTCATATCTCAATTGGGTGTCTCGAGACTCTTGAAATCCATGCTTTAATGTCGAGAGTTAAGAACTATGTACAAAAAAAAAGTAATGATTGGTAGAGTGAATTTGGGAGAGTGAATGGGAGAGTGAATGACGTCCAGTTAATGTGTACATGTTCGATCGACGATCGGACACCACCGGCGGCCTCTGATTGTCGTCCCGAATCAAACTATACCTTGGGAGGACGGTGAACTCGTCAGGATCGCCGGCAACGGTGAACCCATCGAAATCGACGGTCAATGATGCGAGATCGCAATTGTGACGATCCCCGACGGGTTCACCGTGCCCCCCAGGATATAGTTTGGTTCGGGACGGCGGCCGAAGGCCGCCGGTGGTGTCCGATCGTCGATCGGACGTGTATACAATAACTGCCACGTCATTCACTCTCCCATTCACTCTCCCAAATTCACTCTCCCTATCATCACTCCAAAAAAAAATAAGAAAATATCCTCGGGTTTCAAAGGAATTGCACGGATAGAAATTAAAAAAAGGATCGATTTGATCCAGGTTATAATCTATATTGGATTTCCTAATTTCTTAAAAGAGGGCTAAACAGGAAGCATCGAAGAATTACAGGTTAATATACAAAAAAAATTACATTCTGTGAACCGGAGACTCAATATTGCTATTACAAAAGTGGAAAACCCTATGAGCAACCTAATATTCTTGTGGAATATATAGCTTTACAATTAAAAAATAAAGTTAATCGATTTTTCAAATCTTGATTTTCATGCTTTAAGGCTTCGACTCTAGTAAATGATTCGATAGATGATCTACTGGACAATCCTAAGGTGCGTTTGGTTGAGGGTTATCCTTGATAACTTTGGTTATCCATCCAAGGTTATCAACAAAAACCTTGTTTGGTTTAGATAATCAGTGATTCATAAGTAATGATCGATGCCCGACACGTCAGCAAAAGGGGCATGCAATTAGGAATCGGAAAACCTTAGGGAAGCAAGGTTTTTCTTGATTCCCAAGTTATGAAACTTATATTTCTAAAATTATCTTTTAATATTTACATTTAAGATGAAAATAACTATTACAATTTATTAACTTCCGAAAAGATTATTTGCGGCCGACGACCACCGGCGGCGGCCGACGGCCGGCGACCACCGCCGGCGGCCGACGGCCGGCGACCACCGCCGGCGGCCGACGGCCGGCGACCACCGCCGACGGCCGGCGACCACCGCCGGCGGCCGACGGCCGGCGACCACCGCCGGCGACCACTGTCGGCGACTGGCGACCACCGTCGGCGACCGGCGACCACCGTCGGCCACCGGCGACCACCGTCGGCGACCGGCGACCACCGCCGGCGACCGGCGACCACCGCCGGCGACCGGCGACCACCGCCGGCGACCGGCGACCACCGCCGGCGACCGGCGACCACCGCCGGCGACCGGCGACCACCGCCGGCGACCGGCGACCACCGCCGGCGACCGGCGACCACCGCCGGCGACCGGCGACCACCGCCGGCGACCGGCGACCACCGTCGGCGACCGGCGACCACCGCCGGCGACCGGCGACCACCGCCGGCGGCCGGCGTCCGACGACCGACGACCACCGCCAGCGACGACCGCCGGCGCCGATCGCCGGCGCCCGGCGTCGATCGCCGGCGCCCGGCGCCGATCGCCGGCGCCCGGCGCCGATCGCCGGGGCCCGGCGCCGATCGCCGGCGGCCGACGCCGATCGCCGGCGGCTGACCCCGACCGCCGATCGGTGGCCGACGCCGTCGATCATCGGCCGACGCCGATCATCGATCGCCGGTGTTGGACACCGACTGCCTACGTGGGCACCGACGATCGACGTCGACGCCCTTAAGTCTAAACAAATAAAATTATCTAAACAAATTCTAAAGGGTAATACGGTAAAATATTATATTAGGTTATAGATTATTACCTTCAAAAAACAAGATTTTATTTGATTACTTGAATTGAACCAAACAACTTCAGGTTATGTTTCATTCCCCATAACCTTAGTTATGTGATTACTTGGTAATGACATAACCGAGATTATGTATGATAACTCGAACCAAACACACCCTTAAAAATCATCAGATGATCATATATAACTTTGGCTTGGGACCCAATATTGTAGAGGGTGGAGGCCTTTTTCCTTTCATCGACCGATTCATAATAGATCTAATTTATCTGGTCCCTCTGAACTGAGACGTATGTCCAGTCTTAGAAGCTATTTCTTGCTATTTACATAAAAAATCATATCAGGTATACCATTAGACAAGCTAATCATTGTTAACAGTTAAAATTATTTAAGTTTATATTCTTATGTTTAATGCTAACAATCGATGATCAACAAATATGTCATCCTTTGATTTATTGTCTTGGTAAATAAATACCTTTCAATAAGTAAGTGGTCATTGTAACTTTTTTCTTGAATATTAAATAATACAATTAAATCAAAATGTTAGAATTCATTGATAAACACATAATTTTTATATACATTTATTAATTGTAAACTCACGAAGTCTATGACATACTCGACGATTAATCAAGATTTTGTTGTAAACTTTATGAATTCGATACTAGGGCCAACCAACTTTGTGTTTTTGTTGGCTTGAGATTTCATTGCCCGCCATGCATCCCAAATATCCTCTGGTACATGTGGTAATCTTATTCCCTTTTGTCTTGCTTTGTATGATATATCATTGTAGAGTTTGGCACGCGCTACATTCTAGGTTGCATAAAATGCTATCTCATGCCCAGATTCCTAGATATATTGTAGTTTAAATGTATTCTGGTACCAGTTCTTGAAGTCAAATCATACCAAGAATATTTGAATAAGATACATTTTTATGGGTAAGACAGAATATGTAGAGGGCGTTTGGTTTGCTCCATTTTCTATTTTTATTTTTCAGAAAATTATGTTTTCTCATTTTCTGGAAAATAATTTTCTTTCATTCTCTAGTTTTTCAGAAAACGCTATATCTTTTTCTGGAAAACAATGTTGGAAAATATAAACCAAACATATTTTCTAGAAAATCACATTTTCTACATAAAATGAAAATGAAAAATACGCCTACCAAACACTCCCTTAATCTTTATGATTTCTTCAAATCTCTCGTAATAATCATTCTCAAAGTTATTGTCATTGATAGATCCTTTTATGCAAACACCTAAATTGAAGGTTAGTCTGCGTGAATCCCATTGTGCTATGTTAAAATTTGAAGTCATTAATATAGTTACTAGAGTACATTGGTATCTTACGGAGAGGTCTAGATGCAAAATTAATTATTCTGGAATCTTGCACGTTTGATATTCTATGTTCGTTCACCCATAAAAGTATTTATTATATAAATTAGTGGGAATTTGATACGGATGCATGAAATATAAATTATTCTATAACTTACATATTTTTGAAATCATAATGTAAATTTTGTCTCTAACTTTTCCGCTATTTCACATACATCGATTGATAAATTTTGTAATTATTGTTCTTTGTAGAAGTTGTTAATGAAAGGTAATTTTAACACATTTGTGATACCAAACAAACATAAGGGAATAAATATTTGATTATTTCAATTAACTCATCTTATATAAGGTTTGACATTGTTACAATCCAGGAGCATGTATATTCTTGCAAAATGATATTCTTGTTAATTTAACCATCTCAAAATAGATGCACCCATTGACTTATTATAAAACTTGAAAATTGAAAATATCTATGGGTCTATCTGCTAAGAATCATCAAAATTTCAAGACACTTGTATGCTTGGTTTTCACTTGAGAATGACCATATGGAATACTTTCTCACACTTCTCTTTCACTACCCTTTAACATGTCATACAATTGTTAAACTTTAGGTGTTAGTATTTCATCTATATTAGAATGATCAATTGCATTCATCATATCATGAACCATTGATTGTATTGTATTCTTATCATATGATAATTCCCCTACGACAGTTATGCCAGATGAATAAGCAACTGAAGTTCCAATCTGATAAGACAAATAAAGCTCTCTTTAATAGTACCAGTTGCAGTAATTTGAAACAACACCATTTCTACATATATACTTTTATGGTATCCTCAGCACAGAAAGCTTTATTTCTATATTTGGAATGATTACACAGATATCGTAACTCGATACTATTCATACAATTTGGATGACTCTTAATAAAGTTTACAAACTCTTCAACTCTAGTAAAATATTCATTTCGGATAAATCTATTTTTTAATCTATTGTACATTTACAAGCTTTGTCCATTTATATTGTATCCTAATTAATATAAAATTTCCAACATACTCAAGCTTATAAGTACAAAACTTAGCAATTATGCAATTAATACAAGAGAGGTACTACATACATATTATTAAGAGGTGTGCAAACATGATTCAATCAATACAAACATGTTTGCATATGATACAAACATGATTTTATGTATTAGAGAGTTACTACAAAACTTAGCATATTACTAAGCATTCTGTTAGAACCGAAAAGAATTTAGATATCTCCACAATGGTATGATATTGTCCATTTTGGGCCTATGCCCTCATGGTTTTGCTCTTGGGCTCTCCCAAAAGGTCTCATCCCAATTGAGATATCTTTTTCCCTTATAAGCCTATGATCTTTCCCATATATTTTCGATGTAGGACTATGTTTGCAACCTTGCAACCCCAAAAATCTCCCCCTCAAACAAAGGACCGCAAGCCCCTCCCAAGCGGAAACCCTTTCTGTTTGATGTACGATCCTGAACCCACCAAGACTTTCTGCCCCTCGGTCCACCCGACCTACTAGGACTTCACCGCCTAGTCGCAACTAGGGCTTCCCTGCCTGGTGTCTGGTCCTCTTGATCAAGATACGGAAACCCACACATTCTTTATTCAAGACTTAACCCACATGGTTAGATCTGGACCATGGATCTAGCTCATGCTTCTTCCGGCGGTTAGTCTAGAGAAGAGCGACTTGACTCTGATACCAATTGTTATGACCGAAAGGAATTTAGATATCTCATATCTCTACAATAGTATGATATACCCACTTTGGGCCTAAGCCCTCGTGATTTTGCTCTTGGGCTCTTCCAAAAGGCCTCATCCAATGGAGATATCTTTTTTTTCTTATAAGCCAATAATCTTTTCCATGTATTTTTGATGTGGGACTATGTTTACAACCTTACAACCCTAACACATGCATCTATCAATACAAGAGAGAAACTCCAAACATGATTCCATATATTAATTAACAAAAAATGAATGCACAAAGACTAAGTATACAATTAGTTGCTCAACTAGCCAAACTAGGTTAAAATCCTCCATATAGTCTTTAGGATTTTCTCACATTACGTGGTTGGTTGAGGCCTAGTGGCCAAGGTTAACGTCGTGGACTGTCGGGTCCTTATGACCAAACGTGGCCTTGTGGTCGGACGAGGCCTCACACCCAGGGCTTAGGTTGTGGCCGACAGAGGGCTTGTGGCTAGGGGAGATATGGCCGACCAAGCTCGCTGCCAGCTAAGTTTGTAACCATGAGCACATAGCCGACCAAGTTTGCGGTCGCGAGCTCATAACCAGCCAAGTTTGCAGCCACAAGCTCATAGCTAGCCAAACTCACAGCCGCAAGTTCACAACTGGCCAAACTTGCTGCTGCGAGCACACGACTGGCCAAGCTCGCGGCAGCTAGCACACGACCGGCTAGCCTTGCATCAGCGAGCACACGATCGTCCAAGCTCGCAGCAGTGAGCACACGACCGGCCAGGCTCGCAACAACGAGCACACGGTTGGCCAGGCTTGCAACAGCGAGCACATGGTCGACCATGGCGTAGCAGTGAACACACGACCGGCCAGGCTCGCAGCAGTGAGCACACGGCCATCCAAGCTCGCGACAGCGAGCACATGACCGACCAAGCTTGCAGCCACATGGTCGACCAAACTCACGGTAGTGAGCACATGGTTGGCTAAGCTCGCGACCACATGGCCGGCTAAGATTACGATCGCTAGCTCATGGTTGCCCAAGCTCGTGACCATGAGATAAGGGTTGGCCAAGCTTGTTACTGCGAGGTCACAACCGGAGATGCTAGAGATCGAGGAGGAGAAGGGAAGGGAGAAGATCATCCCAAGATCCAAGAGGAGAGGACGTCGGGGATGCCAAAGAGCACGAACACTGGAGATATCGCCGTATGGAGAGATCGAAAAACATGAGCAAGTAGAGTATGTGAGTTCGAGGTTTTGCTCTAATTTTGATCCTGAATTTAGCAATGGAAATTTAAAGTTCCACAGCTGAATAGAGATAAAAATTACTATCCGTCTCTAATAGAGATGAACATATAATTTTTGTCTCTAATGATTCCACATTAATTATGTTTCTATTTATAAGACTGTTTTAGCGACCACTTTATATTTTTTTATCTATATTAGAGAAGGAACTTTACGTTCGCCTCTAATTAGAGACGGAATATAAATTTTATTTGTAATATAGAGACGGAATTATATTTCTGTCTCTAATTCCATCGCTAAATCTAGTTTTTTTTTTTAAAGTGGGAGGATGAGGACTGATCCATTGTTGAAGAGGTTTCGCGGATTAAGGACATTGCCATCAGGTTCTATTTGTTCTAGGATGCGCTAGTTTAGGGTTTCAAATTCTTTATCTTAGTGACTCAGTCGACTGAATAATCGATTAACTTAGGTTGAATTAATTGAATTTATGATAAATTATACTTTATTTTGATTTTTTTTATAAAAAATATAAAGATAATTAGGTAAATCGAAATGTAAATAGAAAATGATTTGGTGTAAGAGATTTTAAAATAATTTATTGATTTTTATAAATATTTTTATATCACGTACGACATGTTAAAAAAACAATAAATTTCATTTATTAAAGTACTCTAGCCAACCATCAGTAATCCAGCAAATTGACTCAGGCAATTCTATGCCTGAATCAAAAGTGCGACGATAGTTAGTTCAACAGCACGTCATCGACTGGGCTCGGATCCTACGCCTGCCTGATTCAGAACAGAACACGCATGGAGTGCGTAGATAGTTCGGCGGCGCGGCAACGCCGAGTCGAAAGGGCGTGGCACGATGACTCGGAGGAAAAGCGTGGTTGCAAAACGAGAACAGATTCGCGATCAAAATGTCCTCCACAGGTTCCGCCCGCCCCACACTCCTTATCCCCCCCTCTCACTCTCTCTCTCCCGCTCACCCCCTACATCTTTCCGATCCGAATTCGAACTCAACTAGGAACGAACAACGCAGCGGTCGATTCCAATGGCGACCGAGATGGCCTGCCTCTCGTCGCTCGTCTCGCCACGACGCCCTGCCCTGCTCCGGTCCCCCTTCCGTCGCCGATCCTCGCACCCACTCTACCCTCGCGCTCTTCATCTTCCCTCGCACCTTCGATCTCCCCGAAACCTCGGCCGCAGAGCCCACCCCTGCACCTTCAGGGCCACCGCCGACCAGCCAGGTTAGAAGGACCTGTTTAACCTGTTTGTGTTTTGTAACACGTCAGATCCCATCCCTACTCTAACATGGTATTTTATTTATTTATTTTTGGATGAAGGTGTTAGGGTTGTTCTATTAATCATGTTTTGGGTCGGTTCTAATGCATTTATGGACTAGGGTTGTGTTCTTCCTTTGTTAATGATCTATTCTTTTTTCTTTGAACGAATCCATCTTAGATCATTAGCCGCTTTCAGTGTGTGAATCTGGGTTGTAACGATATATTTTGCCCAAATAGATGATGCCCTGAAAGCTTGCTTACATAGTAAATGGCCTTTGAAGTATATTCAGAGTGTGACGTGGACTGTCAAACTTTGATAAAACATATGTGTGCATGCATCTCGGTAGAATTGAATTTTCAAAATAACATTTTGGAATCCCAATGGCTTACTATTGCAATTTGCTTACTAATATTTTTCCCTCTAGTTAATCACATATTTGCTTTACATGACACAAAAAGGTGATGCTCCATTTAGTGGTGTAAAAAACAGTTCCTTAGCAATGCACAGAGATTCTAGGTAGGGCAGCACCAACAAAGGGCAATGAAAAAAATGCGCATTTTCATTTTGATAAGCATCAACGTAAACAAGCACTTTTAAGTAGACTCTGTATTTTTATATGTCGGGATATTACATTTAATATAGATGATAAGACCTTTATTAATACCAAACTGGCACAAATTCTCGTGAGATGAAAAAGGCTAATTAATTAGTTAATTCAGCATAATTAGTTTCTTTTTATGCCCTATTTTTTCCCTCTAATATTACCAAGATATATATATTCTTTAAGTTAAAGTAGTTCTTTTTATATTTGAGGATCTGTGGCATGGGAAAGATTGGTCATTTCAAACAAAGTAGGATCTACTCCATGAATAACCAGTGAGATTTCATAAATAATTTTGATTCCAGAGTAGTTTTTGTTTTGATGCGGCTCTATTATTGCTATTTTTTTTAGGTTAATGTTTCTATTCATTTTGTTTTATTGGTTTGTTTTGTGTCTACACACACATATACAATAATTAGCAAAGAGAGGGATGGAATGGACGTGGAGGGGGGGGGGGGGGGGGGCATACATGCCCTTTAGTTTGGTAAGGATTGTAATATGTGTTAGGGTTTCCTTTATAGGGTTTTTCAAAAGAATTCTAATTCTAGAGTGAGTTTTTGTTTTGATGCAGCTCTAATCATTGCTTTTAGGTTAATGTTTCTAGTCATTCTGTTTTATCGGTTTGTTTTGTGTGTCTATATGCATATTATATTGAAAAACAATAATTAGTAAAGAGAGGGAATAATAGACGTGGCGTTGGGGGGCGGGGGCGGCCTACATCAAATCTCGGCAATCCTCCCCTTCAATTAGTAAGAATTATAATCTGGTGTTAGGATTTCCTTTTATTGGATTTCCATACTGTGAAAATAGAGCACTTGATTGTGTTTATTTATATGTAATGTTATACCTCTTACATTTATGTCTGTCATATCCCATTTGAGACTAAACTATATACTCAACCAGAATACATTTTCAATGGTCATCCATTACATCCTAAATGTAGTCTCACATCTTTTATGCTTACAGGTCAGGTTCAAAATGACGACATTGTTGATAGCAAAATCCTACAATATTGCAGCATAGATAAGAAGGATAAAAGGACAATAGGAGAGCTTGAGCAAGAATTTCTTCAAGCTTTGCAAGTATTATAACTACATGATCATGACTTTGCTTTGTTTTGATCTATTCTTACCTTTTTTTTCTTCTTCTTATGTGTGTAGTCATTCTATTTTGACCAAAAGCCAATAATGTCAAATGAAGAATTTGATAATCTTAAGGAAGAATTAATGTGGGAAGGAAGCAGCGTGGTCATGCTAAGTATATCATCTGTTTTCTCTCGTCTCTTTAATTTTTTCCTTATTTATCTCTGCCAACTGTCAACTAAATGTTTGAAGACCGCTTGAAAGTCGACATCATTGCTTTTTATTTCATTTAACAGGTCCAGATGAGCAGAAGCTTTTGGAAGCTTCAATGGCTTATGCAGCTGGAAAACCCATAATGACAGATGCTGAATTCAATGAACTGAAGCTGCGACTAAAGGTTCACTAATTTTCTTTTTAGCACATTTTGGGTTTGCTGAATTCAATGAACTGAAGCTGAAACTAAAGGTTAACTAGTCTTCTTTTTAGCACATTTTGGATAAAGTACAAGTGACCGTTGACTAGAATAACAAGATATTTCCGTCTAACACAAGCTTCCTGATAATGTGGTCATTGACAGTCAACCTTAAGCGGCCTTATTATGCAAAAGTATAGAGGCTGTTTCCAATCCAAAACATGACATTGTTATATTGTCTATTTTAATTTTTTTCTGCTCCTTTTCTTGAAGTCAATACTTGTACTCATGTGAAAATATTAGACGTGTTATCATTGGTGACTATTAATTTGCAATTATCATCATCATCAAGTCCTATCAATCTCAATCTTTTGAACTTTTCGCAAAGCGATCACTAGTAAACTTTATACAAATTAAACAATATTAATTACATTAGAGTATTCTTCGTGTTAATTGATTCGCCTTATTTAAATCTATAAATAACCTTTGATCGTGTTAGTATCATGGCTTGAAATCTTGTATAGTGTCCGATGGCACGGTTGAAACGTATCGTTTTGAAAAATTATCAAACTCAATACCACTTGGTGGTAGCACAAGAAATCTGTTTGTGTGAATTAGGTGTGTCATATTAACATTTGACATCTTTTGTCATGTTACAAAATACATCAAGATGGATTGAAATAATGTTTATTATCTTTTTGTAGATTTTATCCATAAAAGTACAATGTCACAATAACAATGCCAAAACTTTATCATTCTAGATGAGTTAGCTGTACAGTTGTGTTCTCTTCGTAGTTCTTATTTATCTTTTTTTTTTTATCTCCTTTGCCTTTGCCTCCAATTCTCCACCAGTACCATATGTAGAAAACCGACATGGTATCGTTTCAATCAATGCCCGTGGCATCAATCCACACAGATTGAGATTTTGAAACTTGGTTAGTACAATCTCAATATTTTTTCTTTCTTATTTATATATACAGGAACTGCACTTAATTGTTGAACCTAATTGCTACTGGATAGATTTTTCTTTGTTACATATTGATTTGCAGTTCAACATTCCATATTTTGGAGACATTGAACTTTATTCTATGATCTTCTTTGATTTTTTTTTCTTTTTCTTTGTAGATATTTGGCACCTTTTTTGTCTGTGTTCTAGTATACATTATTATTATTTTTCCCTTACATTTCTTCTAGAAAGAAGGGAGCAGTACTGTACAAGAAGGCCCACGATGTAGTCTCCGAAGTAGGAAGGTATCTTCAATTATGTAATAGATTTGTGAAATTTTTAAATCTGGTTTATTTGTGCAACATACTATATAATTGATCATTCTAGTTCTTTTTTGCATGCTTATTTTAACATAATTCTTGTTTAATTGTTTTATTTTACCTTTCTGCAAGAATGAATAACTAGTCAAGATAATGTATGTCCATAAGTGGATTTCAGAAAGTCCTTGAGAGAATCTTGCGAATATTACCTTAGCAATTTTTTTTTCACGACATACTTTTCCAAGATCATGCTTCCAAGCTTCTCTTAAACTGGTTAATTTTGTATTATGGAATTCATATAATAGTTAAATCATCCATTTACTATTTTAGTTAACTGATATTCTAGGATGTTAATGAGAATATGATCAACTTGAATAACATCACATTGTAATGATCATTGGAGGTTAGTACTCATAATTGCACTCATGTTGACATATGTGTGTGGATCTGTGTGATGCTGGTACTATTTTTGAAATCTCAGATATATAGTCGTTGGGTTTTTCATGCTGCCAAGGCCAATAAATTCTAGAGGTTGGCTGTTTCATTGTTGACCAACTAAATAATAAGTGATTTGAAAAGAAGAAAGCCTTATATACCTGAATAATTGTACAATACAGAATTGTGTCCAATCTAAGACATTATATGCCAACTTTGAAATGTCAATATAGCAAGATTCTTAGTGACTTAGAAACCGTATACAAGAATTGCAAGCAGAAATAAGTTACTTTTATTGTTATTTGTACAGGTTTATAGCGACTTATCTGTTGACTACTTTAAGATGTTCCTATTGAATGTGCCTGCAGCTGTTATCGCTCTTACACTGTGAGTGATACCTTTTCCCATAATGCATACTATTATATGATGATTGAGTCTATCAATCTTTTGAAATTAAATTTAAGCAACAATTATTCTCAGGTTGCTTACATGACTGTTGCTTCTTTACTCTCTCTATTCAGGAAATTCTTTTCACAAGTGTACCGTTTGATCTTGAACATGCTTGTGAAAATTGGAATCAATGTCGAGATCAAATGGTCAAAGAAACCCAAATAGAAATTATATCAAATGTGTAGAATAGGTGAACTTGGTATCATTTAGAAAAAATCAAAAAGAAAAAAATGTTTCCTACATGAAATAACAATTTGTGTTCAATCAGGATGTACATTATATTTCATTAAATATCATATAATTAATGACATATATGTCTAATATAGTATGATATTATTGTTATTATTTGATAAAATTATGTTTTATAACTATTAGATAATAGTAAATTACTAATATAAGTCTATACATATTAGATCTTTAATTAATAATAAATTGTATTATCTATTAATACTGAAGCAATAAATAACAAAAATGTCTATTATAAATAATTTCAGCAAAATATCAAAATACATCACACTAATTGTTAAGATCATATTTATTACTACAAATTTCGTAATAATAATATATGATTGAAATTATTTTATAAAACTATATTTGGTATTATATGGCTCAATTGCTTCCTAAATCACATCTGGGTTTCTCTCAATTAATAGTAATTTTGTTTAATCAACTCTAAAAGAGAGAGATACATGAGATTGGGGCTCTAGTTGGTGGTTGTTTACAAATTAACCCTCTTCTTCCTGTTTGCTAGAGTTAAATTTGGAGTTGGCATACAACTCGCTGAAAGCCTTGAATTTTTTGAATCAACCTAATTTAGACAAAATTTCAACCATTGTCATTCAATTTTGTTCCTAATTTGGCAAAATTTCAATCGTTTCCACTTTTCTAGTGCAATCTAATTTATCTATAGGTAATTTATGTAATTCTCGAGTTTTTTTTAGAACTTTCAAAAATCTTTTTGATATTAGCAATTTCTCATGAAAGATTGGAATTTCCTTTGTTGATAACGAGTCAGCTTAGGTAATTCACATTACCCAATTTTGACAACCATGATCTTGACGTTCTAAGGAATTAAAAGAGTAGAAGAAACTCCAGCCACACTGAATGATGTATATGTGAACTTGTTGCATTTCCCTGTTTCAATTTGAAGCTGAAATTTGGGAACCTCTAATAGATAATGCATAGCTGTAAACTGTTACGTATGGTAACATGAAATAGGCTTCTATAATCAATAATCTTAAGGTGCCAACAAACTTCATTGGTGAGAGCCTTTGAAGTTGTGGCCAGGGTTCACTCTTGTGGTGTTTGTCCCTTTATCTTTTCAAAAAATAGTCTAACCTTTACAGTCCAGCTGTCACATTCTTATAACAGTCTCCTAAATCGATTTCATCTACTTTCTTTTATAACAGGTTTTTCTTTCTAGATGATTTGACAGGCTTTGAGATCACATATCTTTTGGAGGTAAATATATCTTCTATATCTTTAGTATGTTTCCTGATTTCTACCCTGACCATGTAGTTGGAGTTCAGTGCAGCAAAACAGTAATAATCTGAAGTAGTAGTCATTAGGTTTGGTGCATTATTATTTCTGCAAACTGGTTTAGTTAAATAGCCGACATCCATGAATTTTTAATACGTGCCTGAATTCTAGATTACAAGGAATACTCTAACAATTCCATCTTCATCCTTCGAAGGCTTATAGCCTGTCAGCACAGGCACTTTCACCATTGTAAATGGCCATATGTTGAACCAATAGCCACCACTTTGATAGTTTAGCATCTACAATTTCCTGGCTGCACAGGCAAACAAGTGGCTACAGAGAAGTGATGTTTGAGGAGCATTATCTCTATAGAAAACTAATTATGTATATCCTGTTCTTCAAAATAAAAAATAAATACCACTATTCTCATCAAGGTTGCTCGGTAAAAGATATTCTCTCAAATTATTTTGAAAGTTCAATTCCATACTGTTTTGCATACAAAATGCTCACTTTGACTGTCAGGGTCAAGGAATATACACGTCATCAAGGATATCCTAAAACTAATTTACCAAATGAATTTTTCAAATTTAAGAAATGCACTGGTTGAGTTGGAATCCTTGGAAAGAAAATGTTTTTCCTATCATCTTTATACTTGAAGTGGTAAGAGAACAACCATGCACATGTTTATTGGCTCTCGGGGGGAATTCTAGGCTTCTACTGCTGCTAATGAGATCTAGATGATTTCATTTAACCCATTTCCGTTGCATATCAAAATATTATTGCCAATTAATCTTTCAAATTTTATGTTGTAACGACGCAGTTACCAGAGCCCTTCAGCTTCATCTTTACATGGTTTGCTGCTTTACCACTTATTTTTTGGATAGCACAAGCAATTACAAATGCCATAGTGAAAGATTTTCTCATCTTGAAGGTACGTCTCCATTGATCTCAGCAACTCTTAGTAGTTTCTCCTTTCCTTCATGAAATGCCAAATTGATTTTACCATACATCATTTAGGGACCCTGCCCAAACTGTGGCACAGAAAATATTTCCTTTTTTGGGACTATATTATCAGTGCCAAGTGGTGGCTCTACAAACACACTCAAATGTTCAAAGTGAGTAATTTTGACTCAATTGTGTTTCTTAATACTCGTTTTCCTACTATTTCGATTTAACTAATAATACATGTTGAATATTTAACAGCTGTGGCACTGCCTTGGTGTATGATTCAAGTTCACGGTTGATTACACTACCAGAGCCAAGCGAAGCATAAAGGTAAACCTAATAGTTGTGCTAATATCCCTTTTTGAAGACTAATTTTATTAAGAATTGACCAAGGCTCGGTTATTGCAAACACTAGGATATAAAACCAAAAGCTAGGAAAACATCATTTAACTTGTTTAATCCTCAGTTATTCCATCTAAAACCGTAGAGTTAATTATTGAATCTGTAGACTTATGCTATATATAGAACAAAATATACTAAATCATCAAGTCTTAACTTAGGTCTAAAGAAAACATAAAATGGAAATACAGTACCATGTGTTATGGTGTGTTTCTGTCCTCATGCAAAATTTTTGAGCAAGATGATCAGAGTTGGTGGTTTATTTCAGTTGGAAAATAAAATAGGAAGTTAGGAACTTCAAATTTCAGTGCTAAGTGTTTTTGCTCAGCAAAAAAATGGAGGAAATATCAGTTGTAGTCCCTATCATAGAAGAGTAAACCACTAAGAATACTTAATAACTTGTAAAAACCATTTGGCCATTGTATGCCCAGTGTCCATAAAATATGCCAACGCTGTCCATATCCATCCATCTTTCCTTGTCTTAAATTCTCTTTCCATTCTTGCCCATGGTTGCTGACTGAGAATGTGTGATGAAGGTCCTTCAATTACATTTCTACTCTACGTACAATGGGCTAAAGTGAGAGACATGCGCTTAAAATCAAGAAAAGACCTATTCGACACATTAGTATATCGCACTGGTGTTATCATAGTTGCATCGGGAAAGGAAATTCGTGTTCAATTATTTTTCTCTTTCGTAATGTCAGGGAAAAGGTACCTTGCTTCTGATTTCCTTGGGAGATTTTTTTATCACAGCAAGCAGCAATATTGAAATTACTTTGCTGTTACACTTTATGTATTTTTTGTCACCTTTATTTCTTCTGTACATCTCGTGAAGAAAATTTAGTTTTCATTCTCGTTTAGTGTTTACAAATACATGTTCCATGCTAAGCTCAAGCTTGGTACATGAATTTTCTTCTTTCTCATCAGGTGGGCATCAAAGAGATAAAAATATTTTTGTGTTGGACATATATAGGGGAAAAGATTTTTTCCTTTGGATCAGATTAGTTGGAGCTGATCAAGCAGCTAGTTAGAGGGGGAGAGAGGGATAGGCTGGGTGCCTCACTTGGGCACCTAACCCTGCCCAACTCGCCTTGTCTGCTTGGCCCGTCCAGCCTTCCAAATTTGTCGCACTACCTAATTGTGGGCAGGGTTCAGAGGTTGGAGGGTAGATGATGAAGGGGAATTTATTAATATGTGTATCTGATTTGCAAATGAGTGAGTGTGGAGGGCAGTTGACGAAGATGAATTTATTGATAAGTATTTGATTTGCAAATGAGTGAATAAACGACCTACTTTCTTCAAACAAGCTATTTTTCTCAAAAGACTATTTTTAGGAACCAAAAGGTATTTTATGATTAATAATAATTTTTCATTGCACCAAACACTGAAAATTTTACAAAGTATCTTCTTAGAAAATATTTGCACTGAAACACACAAGTTTCTTAATCTCTTCAACTGGTAAACCATAATTGTAGTCTTTGGATGATTTAGCTATCAAACATGTTCATATCAGTACCACCAGAGTTTTAACATCTTGGTCCAATGATAATTTCAGTGATTTGTTCGCGGTGTCAGTACATTAAATTTAAAACTAAGTGGTAAATTAGTCAGTCAATGGAGTTACTGGTGCTTGACCTAAAAAAAAAATGATTAATCAGGTTGGCTAATGTCAAACTTGAGACAACTAACCTGGTTTCACGGAAATTTTCTATAGGCCGCTAGGGTAAATCGGGAAGCGCTTGTAGTGAGCGTTTTAAAAGTCCATAATTGTAGTCTTTGGATGATTTAGCTATCAACCATGTTCATATCGTACCAGAGTTTCAACATATTGGTCCAATGATAATTTCAGTGATTTGTTCGCGGTGTCAGTACATTAAATTTAAAACTAAGTGGTAAATTAGTCAGTCAATGGAGTTGCCTATTGTGTTACTGGTGCTTGACATAAAAAAAAATCATTAATCTGGTTGGGTAATGTCAAACTTGAGTTGCCTATTTTTATTGGCCGCTAGGATAAATCGAGAAGCGCTCGTAGTGAGCGGTTTAAAAATCCAACATCTCACGGTTGTGCGTTCCATTTAGAAAAAAAATTTCTGCAAAATTAGCCATAGTTGGGAATTGAATTGCGGGTGTTTGAGAGATAACTAATCGTCCATCCACCGCATCATAATCCCGGGGGCTACTGGTGCGTGACCTAGCTGTTTAAATCATTTCTCAACAGGAGTTTATTCTTGACTACCATTGACACTGGTTTATTGATTCCTCCACTGCATTATTTGACTGCCGCTTCTTTGATGGGACAATTTGATCGATTGATCAATTAACCCCAAAACTGTCAGAAATAAATCATTATTCATTTTGATCAGTAACCTTTATCTTTAGTATGGCCTATTTAGTAGTTCTTTTACAGCTTCAGGAATTACACTCCCATAAAGAAGTGGATGACAAGTGTCCTGTTTGAACTCCAATTTGTCTTACGTATGGTCTTGGAGAGCTACAAGGCATTGCTAATCAACGGAATGGTATTTGTATATGTACATACAATAAACCTGCTATAATTTGAGTTCTGAACTAAAGCTTGCTTCAGTAAGTTCCCTGTATCATAATCAAATGTAGAAAAGAAAAGCAATTTCCTCGTAATGATAAATTTTTCTCCGAGGGGCATTAATTTTGGACTCTCAAGCTAATGCAGCTTATTTTGAGCTATTATTATCCTCTTCTAAAAACACGATCATATATTCACATTGTTAGCAGTGAATTTGGAGTTCAGGACTAAATATTTACATCAACTTTAAGTTAAAACTAGTTTGTTATATCAATATGCTGAAACATGATAATAAACTATCAAATATGAAAATTTGATGCAGTAATAGATTTAGATAACTAAAGAGGCTGAATCGGACATTTTGAAGATGCTCTCATTATTATTGTCGGATGGCTATAGTGTGCAATGCGTACCGACAAGAGGAGGGAGGTGAATGACTGTAATTTAAAAATAAATATTTGTTTCATTGCTAGACTGAGGCACTCTTACATGCTCGATCGAATTCAACATTTCAAGGAGATGAATAGCATTATGAATTTTATGAGCAAATAACAATAAAAATATTTGAATCAATAGAGTAGTCTAGTGAAAATTTATGAAAAAACTTAAACCGACTCGATCAAGTACAGATAAAACAATACAAACAGGTAAAGAATTTAGTTAACAATTGAGTAGGTAAGTAATTGATTAATAAGAAATATAGATATGCAACAATTATAAAAATATGAATTTTATTTTTAAATTTCACTTTCTAGAAAACTATTAGAGGTCGAAAAATTTTACGGGAAAAAATTAAATAGTTAAGTACAAATATTAAAATATGGCAACACAAAAATAAATAAAAATGTTATTGTAAGTATTGCCGATCAAAAATAAAGTACAAGTTGCAACGTATCATCATCGTAGTATAGAAGGCACAAGAGCACTAGAGCCAAGTATTGATGAAGAGATTGATATATAATTAATTGAGTGATTTCAAAGCTCTGCCTCAAAGCTCTTTTTATAGCACTTGCCCAGTCGACTGCAGGCTCCTCGATTGCCTAGATAGATACTAACGTGATTGTAACTTTTATCCGTTAGATAACGTTAACAAAACTCTCCGATCATCGGTAACTTGTTATATCATAATAAACTTAACTTTAATCTTAATCATACATCAAAACTTCGGGTACAATGTTATGCTACTAGCATGAGGTGCTATTTGGCTTTTAAACAAACACATTAATATGATCTAATTTGGTGTTTAATCATGATGTAAGATCAACCCAAGAAGACCTCTCGAAATTAGAATGAGACACTGTTTGGCTTAAATCGAAGCTTGTTTAAAGACCTAGATTTGTTACTGGGTGAAACCCATAATCATCAAATTTTGAAATCTAAAAATAACGTTTAGTGTCTTTTCGGAGGCTTCGAACATTTATTTTACTATTTTTGATAATTTCTATTTTTTAAAGTATTTATGGTATTTTTTACAGTTTTACCTATTATGAATTAGAGTTTATCTATATAAGTATATGTTTAGCTGTTTGAGAGATTACTCTATGTTATTGAACAAAATTTCTTTTTTTTGGAAAAATCTAGAGGGTGACGATTTTCTCTTTGTTTTCTTTTCTTGTTCTTTCCACAAATCCTTCTTCTTTTCAGTCTATGGGATAATCGCTATTCCCTCTAACGTCAAATCACAAGTTTGTGTGTTATTGAATGTGGACTCATATATGTAGAACCCATTGGCTTATTACCGTTAGCATTGATGGGTGGCTAATGAGTTTAGACCTGTAAGGGTGTGATCCCTGTAGGAGAGGGGTATGGTGAAAACCTTGACAACATCTTACTTTCCCCGTTAGACTAAGATTACAGAGTTATCACCCTTATATATATGGAAGATCAGACTAATTTCAGTTTTGATCTTCATGTTCTTCCAACGACAATAAGGATGAAGATCATCTCTTGATTCAAGTGTGGGTTTAAATTTTTTGTATTCCATGCTTCTGCTTTTATTTCACATATAGTTGTGGTCGACTACAATAATTTTGAGCTAAATTACTTCAGAGTGATGGTAACAAGTTATAATTTAATCTAAAAATTAGTTATAATGTTGTGCTGGGCATCTTATAAGGGCTAATTTATATGCATATATCTAAGTTTGTTTTATTTTATTGTTCAAACAAATATATATGCCTGTTCTTATTATTAATGTGAGGATTTATTGTTTTCTCCTATTTTTAATAGGATATTTGATATCTGTCAACTAAAATAACATCCCAGTTCTTGGACACTAGACATACTACATATAGGACTCAGGATGTAAGGGTAATAAAACTGCAGTGTCTAGAAATGAATTTTTCAATTTTATTAATTTAGAAGTCAATTTAATTATTGTACCTAATGATATTTAGTATAAATTATAGTACCTAATGATATTTAGTAAACAAATACTGAAGTAACTACTCACATAAATATTACTATGCAAAATTGTACGCATAAGTAGACGATTATCAAATGATGATGAAAGATACATCTATACGGATAATGATAAAAATGCTAGAGTAACAACTATAGGGGTGCATTTGGTTGAGGATTATCCTTGATAACCTTGGTTATCCGATCCAAGGTTATCAACAAAAACCTTGTTTGGTTTAGATAATCAGCGATTCCCAAGTAATAATCGATGCCCGACACGTTAGCAAAAGAGGCATGCAACCCGGAATCGGAAAACCTTAGGGAAGTAAGGTTTTTCTTGATTCCCAGGTTATGAAACTTATCTTTCCAAAATTATCTTCCAATATTTACATTTAAGACGAAAATAACCATTACAATTTATTAACTTTCGAAAGCATTATTCGCGACCGTCGTCGGCGACCGATGATCGGCGACCGCCGTCGGCGGCTGGCGACCACCGCCGATCGTCGGCTGTTGGCGACCACCGCCGATCGTCGACGGCAGGCGACGATCGCCGGTCGGCGACCACCGCAGATCGTCGACGGCGTCGCCGGCCGCTGGTCGGCGATCTGCGCCGATCGTCGGCGGTCGGCGTCGACAGTCGGCTGCCGGAGTTGGACACCGACTGCCTACGTGGACATCGACGATCGACGTCGACACCCTTAAGTCTAAACAAATTAAATTATCTAAACAAATTATAAAGGGTAATACGTTAAAATATTATATTAAATTATAGACTATTACCTTCAAACAAACAAGATTTTATTTGATTACCTAAATTGAACCAAACAACTTCAGGTTATGTTTTATTCCCGATAACCTTGGTTATGTGATTACTTGGTAATGACATAACCAAAGTTATATATGATAACTTGAACCAAACACACCCTTAGTATTTTTAGACTTTGTCTAGGAATAAATGTATTTCTAAATTTTGAAAATATATTTATAGAACCGTCATTTAAACAAAACTTAGTTTCAATTCCCTATTTAGATAAATCTGAATACTTTTGTTCATTTGAAAATGAAAATTTTAATATTTCTCAAAATATAGCTTTGATCGACACTAGTTGGTTCCTTGATTGAATAGTTGTATAGGTTAAATACCATAGCCCTTAATCGACACTAGTTGATTCCTTGATTGATGATAATTCATCAATGTTGTGGCATAGGGTATTCAGGACATATATCTAAATAACTCATAAAAATGTTAATGTCACAAGGAATTCTCGATTACCTTCGTAGGATCGTGTGGATTGATAGAGGGATGTGTGTGTGAATATCGATCATTTCTCTTTTCGTTTTCATATTTCGTTCTTTCTACTAAGAGCGTAGTTACTGCGAATTATAAAAACAATAAAAGAACGAACAAAGGACACATGACTTTTACTTGGTCCACACTCCTAGGGGTGCTACGTTTAAGGCATACACACCTAAGCATGAGTCTACTATGCATATCTCCTTTTCAAAAATGTTTTGGAGATGGAGAAACTACTTACACAGTTTGTATTGCAATCACAAATAGGAGTAAGATATGAACATATGAAATAGATATAAACACAATTATCAACAGACGGTCTGGAAGTCCTTGGTCATGCACTCCTCCTGGCGCATCCCCAATCGCACAAGCAAAGCTTCAAGATCCTTTTTTGAATGCAGAGATTAAGAGTAGAATATGGAGATTGATGGATTAAGCTATGTGATCCCTGCCTTGCCTACGGTTAGTACTACCCGCTCAGTCTGCCAGCCTGGCGCCATGAAGGTCCAGCAGATGGACCCACTAAGACCTCACTCGGGGGGTCCCTGAGCTAGGAAGCTCCCCGGGGTGCTATCCAGCCAGTTAGGAGCAGGGTCGGTCAGGTCGGCCCCAAGCTCCCCTGGCTCGGTCACGTTGACCCCCGCCTCGATCCAGATCGGGGTCGGGCAAGCCAGTCGGACGCGTGGCGACCCATGCTCCCCCAGCACCACACGAATCGGATATTCAGCAGAGTCAGCCGGACATAACCCAACAAACCCTTGACTAAGGGCGTATGCTGCGCCTCAACTCTCCCAGGCGGACGCGTGGCGGCCCACGCTCCCTGGCCATTACCCGACCCGATCCTCGACACTCGGACCCGCCAGTCGGCGCTCAGGTTACGAACTATCTCGTCCCTACGCTCCCTATATCATTATATCCAGGGTACGACCTTGATGTCGGGGTACTACACACCTTATCTATTTCTGACACACCTCGCGGTCAGTTCGCCCATTCAGTACCATTGTACTACTCGAGCACGCCGCGGTACTCCCAAGTGCTCTCATACGAGCTGACAGGTACTGCACCCTTGTCTCGTCGACACGGACAAGGATTGTCAGCTCCCCCGGCTATATAAGTCCTCCGCTCCTCATTCCGCAGGTAGGCGCGCGAGCTCTCCCAACTACGACATTTCCATTAAGCTCCACTATATTTCTTGCGGATACTGACTTGACCGTCGGAGTGCCTTGCCGGGGAAACTCCCCGGCGGGTTTGCTAACGGTCACCGTTTTGCAGGCAGAAGCCAAGTCGGTGCCACCTCGGCAGCTCGTTTCGCTCGGGAGACCATCCTGCCCTTGGAGCTTCCACCTCGGCTCCTGACAGGATCACTATGATTTCGAGGTTCTTTTATTAGGCCTTGATCGGTAGACTGATACGCCTTGTTCAGTTGATCAAACTTGGTCAAACCTAATCCCCACGATTGAGTTCATCGCAATCTAGACTGAGCCATGCAACCTCGTCATCTCTTAGGAATCCAATATTTATTGAAACTCCTTGGATGTACTGGGTATTCACTTGGGATAACTTCCTTACATATATTTCTAATGACTTTTGTAGACTTCTTTAAAGTCTTAGTCATGCTAGTCTCTTCAAGGTCAACACCATGGATACCTCCCTATAACCTTTCTAATGACTCTTTTATGCTTCTTAGAAGCCTTAGTCATTATTGTCTTATTAGGTCAACTCTAAGAATGACTTCCCTTGCAACATTGACTTAACTCCTAAATGTAGGTTAGTTCTATAATTATATGAAACTTTGTGATATAAGGACACATTGTCCTTGAACTTAGGTATATATCCCAAACTTTTTCTTGTCCTTGGATTGTTCTTACCTATCTAAGCTTAGAACTTGTTTCTTTGACCCTTTAAATATATTTTCCATTAGCTAAGGGTCTTCTCTAACTTATTGAGTTCTAACATCAAGACTTGATTTTCAATTCTCAAATTCTCAAATTTTGATTTTTCATGATTTCCTTGTATATTGCTTTTTGTAGGTATATGTTAGTCTTTTTTGGATTTTTGCCTAGATATTGCATATCCTTAGACGGAGTTGTCTAGCATGATATGACCTAAAATTGTCTTTAGAATTATTATGCTTTATATTATCATGATAGTAAACACTAAAATCATAAAGCTTATTTCTAACATGCTTATTTTCATGATTAAGAAAATTACATTATAAAATAATACTTTTGAATCTTCCCCTATTTTTGAGCTTTCTCCCTTGTCCTTAAAGCCTCCCCTTAGATATTGGTTTCGATAATATCCATTTTGGTTGCATGTGAAGCTCATGATGTGCTCTTTGTCCTTTTGTGTCAGGGTTCCGACTTCCTTTTACTTCTCCCTTACCTTAGGTGCCATTTCAACCTTAATTCTTCTTGATTAATTTTGGATACTTGCTCTTATAATGTTCCTTCTCTATACACTCAAAACATATAATATGAATTTTATTTTTATAAATTGAACTTGTATAACCTTTATGAATTGAGCTTTCTTCGCTCATAGAGGTGGTACAAGCTTAATGGCTCCGAATGTTGTGGTTCTTGTTCTGATGCCAATGATCCATACTCCCCCTCAATCTTTGAGGTGACGTCTCTTCAATATCCTCCTAGGATGTTGAATACCTCTCAACCTCTAAATCCTTATGTTCTTGATCTAAATAGTTTCACTCTTTAAATTCATCTTCACTTTACATTAACGTTGGATTTTTATGGAGTTTGGCCAACTTGATCTATATATCCTTGACATTTTTATATTTACCTAATTTATACAAAATATTATTAGATACCAAATTATCTAGAATTTTGGTTATCTTGTTATTTATCTCAGATTTTTGGTGTTGCTCTTCGGATGGGGCTTCAAATTATCTTCTTCTCAAGGAGTTTTCCTTGGCCACCAATTGAGGCTTCAAATCCCTCCACGTTAGGATGAACCAATCTTCAATATTCATAATGAAGAAATTCTCAATCCTATCACTCCATTGATCAAAACCTCCTAATCCAAAAGGAGGTGGAATCGAGTGTCATATCTAAATCCGTCCTTGAACTCATTTGACTCCAACATTTGAAACTTTATCTTCTACCACTAGCTTTTGTGCTTTAATGGAAATTAATCCAATGAAGAGTGATCTCGCTTTGATACTACTTGTTAGGATATATGTGAGTTTGAGGGGAGGGGGGATGAATAGCTTTGATCACTTCATCTCGATTGTGGGCTCATCATTTGAATGCGCAACAGAATATTTGAATCAAACTTAATGTCACATGTACAATGTCTTGATTTTACTTAGTATCTGCCTCTTAAAGCGACAATCTAAAGCCTAGTCCTAGCGATCTACCACCACTAAACTTTCTCCAACTTAGCTTCCGGAGGTGGAGTAGCCTCTTATAACACCTATTTTTACAAAGCAATACAACACAAAACAAAATACAAATATAAATGAAAATGACAACTTTACACGTGAAACTTGGTTTTGCTAGCTCTTTTATCATTTTGATTTGCCTCTTACCCTCTATTTGGATGGGGTGAAGGAAGGTTCATTAACGGAAGGGGAATGGAGGGGAAGTAACGTATTTAACCTTCCCTTATTTAGGAGGGAGGGAAGGTTCATTAACGTAACATATATTACCTTGTTTGGGAGGAAAGGGAGAATAATGAAGATTAAACATATAAAATTACAAAATTATCCTTACTTTTAAAAATAGTATTTAAAATCTTTCATCATAATATGAATGATTTGGTTTTAAATGTAATAAAAAGAATCATGGTTTGATTAAAAAAAAGGAAGAAGACCATATGGGATTGCATGAAATGGTTCGGTTAGCAGAGAATAGAAGGAAAAATAATAATAAAAAATAGGAAAAATAAGTAGCGGCAAGTTTTTATGAAAAAAAAACCAAAAAGAAGAACAGGAAAAAAAAAAAAAGGAGAAGAAGACGTGAGAGAAGTAGTAGCAAGGTTTGATGAAACAAAAGAAGAAGACGGTCGAGAGAAGATGCTCGAGAATAGACGGAAAAATAAGAAAAAAAGGAAGAAAAAAAAGAAGAAGAAGACATTAGAGAAAAGTAGTAGAAAATAGGAAAAAATAATTAAAAGAAGAAGAGGAGGAGGAGGAAGAGGAGGAGATAAGATTACCTGTAGTAGAGAAGTAACGGCAAGATTTGGCGTTTGCGTCGACGTCGGCGTCGATGAGCTGTTGGAATTGGTGTAAGTTTCTTGTGTTGGATGAAACACAGCGTAAAAAAAGAAGGAAAATGATTGGGAACATGAAAAACTCAACGTGAATCCAACATGAAACCCAATTGCACCGATCCTCGACGGGTTCACTCGTCCCCCCAGGTTATAGTTTTGTTCGGGACGGCGGCCGGAGGCCGCCGCCACTGTCCGAGCGACAATCGGACGTGTATATAAAAAGTGCCACGTCATTCACGTTGAGTTTCACGCTAAAATTTCACGTTCTCTATCATTGCTCAAAAAAGAATAGGGTTTATGAAACAATTAATTTGAGAATTAATATAATAAATAAGGATAAAATTAGAATATTATTTTTTAAAAATCTCCTTACCCGGCCTTACATCCCGAATGGGGTGGTAAGAAATTCTTTCGTTTCAAGGGAAAAACTTACCGTCCCTTATCCTTCCTTTACTTACCTCACGTCCTTCCAAACAGAGGGTCAAATTTTACTTCCCCTTCTTTATCCGTCGCCCACCTTCCCTCACCTCCTCCAAAACAATACGTTAATGGAAGGAAATACAATAATACTTTGTCTCTAGACCCTTAAGAACCAGCACCTTCGATTTCTTTCGTAATCCTATTTTAAAGGGTTGCATTCATACTGATTTTCAGCTAACAATTGATTGTATATCTTCACCAATTAATTACAATCAAATCTAACAGTTTAAACCTCTAAAACAGTTCTTTTTTAACTTACCAATCGATTTCTTATCTCTATTCGAACTGGCTAGTCGATTCGGAAACATTTTGTTCATTGCTATAGTGCCACCAATTTATTGCTAAAACTCATCAATAGATTGGTAATATAGCAAAAGCATTGTAACACCAAATCCTAAACTCGATTACTATAGCAAATCTCGAAGTACTGTATATTGCAAATCCTATCCACGGTAGCAAACCTTGTTTTTTGTCGAAAACATGAGTATCTATTAAAATTTAAATAATAAAGAACAAAATTTATGTATCAATTTTTGTTAAAATTATTAGATGTTTTTATTAACCAAAAGAAGAAAATCTTATTGCGGGTGGCTAGAGAAAGAGGGGAAGGCTTAAGAAGGAGAAAATTGACAACTACCTTAAACACCAAAAAAGTGGGGATGGACATTAAACAACTTAGGTTGAGAGTACACTTTTTTAGATGGGATGTGTGAAGATTTTGGCTGGACATTCGAAGGTTTTTACAATTTTGTAGGATAATTTTTTGAACAAATAATGTAAAATATCTAGTGAAAAAGCAAATAAAATCTAGAGGTGCGAATTAAAATTTATATTCAAACAATATAAACCTTAGTTATATTTTTTGTAATCTGTGTTCAGATTTCGCCTAATTAATCTCTTAGATATATAATGATCGATAAATTAATAAATGAATTTCTCTTAATGAATGATTGATTTAAAAATGTTTAAATTTTTTTATAGTGATCGGTTTATATTAAATATCAGATCTAAATTAAAAACATATATATAATTTATATATATTTAGGTCGATCTTCAAAATATTAGATTCAAATTACGATAATACTTTATCATTTCCCTACACCCTGATTTACAAAGATAAGTACAATAATACAACGTCATTTCCTTCGTATTATTTGATGATATTAATGGTTATATTCTTCGTATCATTTTCAATTAAGAAATATGCATTACCAAACTTATTATTGGTGATCAGTTGGAAGTGTTGCTTTGTGCCCGGCGGGCGGTGGCGATGGTTTCTTGCGCTTCTTGTCGTAGCTGACGCCACGGGCCTTCGACTGGAAGTCGCGGACCTCACGAAGGTAGAGGCGGACGGCGTGGGCGGCGAAGGGGTTGGTGTCTCGGCAGCCGCCGTTCACCTCGAAGGCGGCGCGGAGGCGGCCGACGAGGGCGTCGAGGGAGCCCCATGCCTGGCGGAGCGGGCAGGGACAGGGTGCGGGCGGCAAGGGCAGGCCGAAGAACGGGCAGCCCGTCACGTGCACCTTCGTCTTGCCAAACTGATCCAAATACTGCAGGAACTCCAGCACGTGCGCCGCGCCGCACCGCGGCAGCGCCAGCGGCGGCTGGTGGCTCTCCAGGTACTGAAGGAAGCTGCTCCAGTCGCGCTGCTTCTGCGACTCATACCGGCTTAAGCTCGCGGGGGCCACCGAGGAGGAGGAGGAAGCGGAGTTGGGGCTGCCGTCGTCGACAGTAGCGCCGTCTGAAACAGGGAAGCCTCCGTCGTGCATCATGCCTGCAGATCAATAATCGCATGCAGCTAGCGTTAACATGAAACTGATTGGATATATAGCTTTGATATATATACATGCTGTTTGAAACCTTTTAACTAAGAAATTAGTATTCAATTTCGGAATTGAATTTAAATTTTTATATTTGAAATGAATTAAAAAATAGAATTGAATTCAATTCATGAATTATTATACTTTTACGATTTTATCCTGCGAAGATAGAGCCGGAGCAACTTTGATTTGTTTTGTGAGGAGATGATTTGGTAATTTAATTTGTTTAAGTGAATTTCTTTCACAAAGGTGTTTAGGTGTGATTTATTTTGAGGAGTTTGAAAGGAATTAGAATTCAATTACTTATCAATTTCTTCTGAAAATTACTATCAAAGAATGTAATTGAATTCCAATTCTCAAAAAAATTTCAATTCCTTCCTTTCCAAACAAGATAATAATGATTCGGAAGAGAGCAAAATTTAAAATTTGATTGAATCGAGTGATTGGATTATGATGTGGAGCTAGGTGGATACGTTGGAAAAGAAGGTGGATATCATCTCATGCATGCGAGGTTTGATTGGATTGGCAGAGAAGTGTTATGTCTAGAAGAAAGATGGTAGAGGACAGTCGTTAGAACCGCTTTGTGGTTTGGTGTTTAATTAGGAAGAATTATGGGGAAAAGAGGAAGAAGAAGAGACGGGGAATTGAATGGTGAAGGTGAAGGTGAAGGTGACAGGGATAGGGGCCAAAGTGATCATAGAATGGAAAGGGAAGGTGATTGATTGGAATTGATAGGACAGTGAGCTTGATTGAGTCGTTCAGTTTGGTAATTTTTAACTAATTACCTAAGCGTCTCAAAGTAATTCGGCAATTTTCCAGAGGGTTCCTTTACTATTTTCGAATTTTCAAAAGGCTCATCAATATCAAATTGGAAAAAACTTTTCAATATCAAATTGGGCTTTGCATACACTCACCAACTGAAAATTTCTTTGCATGCACTCCTTGATGGGATTGACAAGACAGTTTTGTGTGTTATTTTTTTTATCAGTATAAAATAGTAAAAATTCAGTATAAATCGTAAAGA
>JAGFNQ010000645.1:424375-452255 GCA_024364735.1 Boesenbergia rotunda
TCACCCTTATTATTCAATTCGGGAGATCGTAGGAACATCTCCAAATAGGTTGATATCCAACCATAGATAAGAACCACCATGGCTGTGGCCATCAAGTTTTTCTTAGCTATGAAGGTAGGTAATTTAACCGATTACACATCACATATATGTAACTATCACTTATGCTATCAACTAATTGAATGTTTGCATAAATCATTGGGTTGTTAACTCATTAACAAGTATGTATCATATACATAGCACCCAACTGCACCTCTCTTACATCGACCTTGGCTGTGGCACAACAAATCGATGCTCCAAGCTTAAGGCTGACCCATTAATCAAGAAATAGTTTTAATATGGTTGAGCTCATTCAACCGTTTAGTCAGGCTTGGATGTGTCCAACAACCAAAACTAAGGATTGACCTCTGACTCCAACTATATTATTCATAAACTAATTCCATGGTTTGAACATGTTGAGGTTCAAGTCGGGCATGGATGTGTCCATCAACCCAAGCGAGAAACAAAACTCCGGTTCTAACCATATTAATGGAAGGTGTTAGCCTTAATATTTTGTAAGGGGTGTTTGGGTCTCATTCTTTTCTAAGCACATTCATGACATAAAATTATGTCATGACTAACGATTTCCTTAATAAAGTATGTATGTGACTTAATTTATCAAGTCTCATGAATTAAATTAGGAACCGGATTTCCTAATTATAATTTCATACTTTATTAAAGGAATTGTTTTGGGAAACAATTTCCTAAATTGTCATAATTAATTTCGGAAATAATATGTTCAAGACTTTGATTTCTCTAAATCAAATCTTATTAAATTAAGAGACAAATCCCTTAATTCAACTACATATTATTTTCATGAAAATCTTATTTAAGAAAACTCTATAGGAAACCATTTTCCTAATTAATTTTGGAGACAACAATATGTAAGAGCATCACCTCTTCAACATATTTTATTCATGGATTTAATTAATTACAACAAATCGTTTTCTAAGGGTGGCTCCCCGAGGCTCAGATACCCAAAGAAAAGTAATTGTTGTAAATCCAATTGGACGGCTCCCCGAGGCTCAATCCAAATCAAACATGACAATTTCAATTAAAAATTGGGAAATTAAATTACAACAACTAACTTTAAATTGGACGGCTCCCCGAGGCTCAATCCAAAATAAAGAATTTTGTTGTCAATTTAAAAACCAATTCAAATTTAATTGTCAATTAACTGTCCATGAATTTGTCTAGACTTTCTCAAAAGAAAGTGCCCAAAATTGCGAGATTTCAAAAATAATTTTTCAGAATAATTGTAAGTTTCTGGTAAAAAGAAAACTTACATATTTCCAAAAATTGGAAAATTTCTAAAATAGAAAAATTTCCAAAATTTGGAAAGTTTCCAAAGATGGGAAGTTTTCACAATTATCATAAAATTTTAGAAACTAGAAAATTCCAAACGTTTGCGAAATTTCATGAAGATTTCCAAACTTTGAAATTTCTAAATCTAAAATCTATTATAATTTGAAAGTTTCCATAATTGAAAATTTTTTCCGAAATTGAGATCATGACAAAGTGTTCCGCAAAACAATTATATGATAATGTCGAACACTAACCGGCTCTGATACCACTGTTGGGACCGGGTGCATGTCGACAAGGATACGAGTTCGTAAAATTCAAAATTTTTACGTGCAGCGGAAGAGTTTGCATAAAATAATTTCCTAAATTATTTTAACTTCGTATCTAGCATGCAACCTTACATTGTGTTGACATAATCATAAAATAAAACTTTGCGGAAAAGTAAACAAATTTACCAAGTACCTCTCGTAACTCGAAGTAAGGGACGAGATCCAACCGTAGCGTCCCTTGGAAGCTCCGCCTCTATTCGCGTCCACGCCGAGTTCTCTTCGGGATGACTTCGCAAAGTCACGAGTTTTGTGCCGACGAGAACTACTAGATTCTCGGAAGGCACAACTAGATGAACAAGAGAGGAAAGATAGGAAACTAACCAACGAAGTAACGGAATCGAATTCCGAGAAGAGAGGAGTCGCTATCCGCTTCTTCTTCTTCGTATTCGGGTTCTCCTTCTTCTTCTTGAAGCTCACGGCCTCCTCCAAGGAGTCCTTTGTGCGCCGGCCCTAATCCTCTAGGGTGGGCGCCGGCCCTAGGCAAGAGAGGGAAGAAGAGAAGAGAGAAGAGATTAAGAGAGAGAGGGAGAGAATAATTAATCTCTTAATTAGGAATAAGGGCTAGCCTTTGGTTCCTTTATATAGTAGCAACTCCTTTGCTAAGTCTCCCTCTAAACCGAATTAACGGAATTAACGGAATTAGTTATAAGAAATTTATCTTATAAATTTTCTTATTAATTATTCCGTTTAAACCGAGTCTTTATTATAAACTAATTTATAATAAAACTAATTCTTCTTCTCTTTAAATTATGGAATAAATTTTATAAGAAATTTATAAACTTTCTTATTATGAAAAAATCAATTCATAATTGATTTTATAAAATTAAAATAAACCAATTCATGGATTATTTTAATCTTCCATAAAAGAATAAATTTCTATAAATTTTATTTATATAAATTTCTTTATACAAATTTATTTATCCATAATTTATAAAATAAATCGCACTAGATTTATTTTATTAATTAAACCAAAATTAATTGGTTTTCTCCTCTTTATTGGCCGGCCACCAAAGGGGGTTTTGACACCCTCTTTGGCCGGCCAAACCAACCCGAACCGCCGCGAATTAAACTCATTTAATTCGCCCAAAAAGCCTTCAAAAGACTTAGCCATTTTAGCTTCCATTGCGCCTCTGACTAACTCAGATTCGACTTATTTCTCTTGATCGGAAAATCCAATTTTCAACTCGTTTTAAATCCCTCGGATTACTCGTAGTGCGTGTGACTAAATAGGCTTTCGATTTATGTTGGCCGTCTATAATTTAACTAATTATAGAACGATCATGAGTGGCACCTAGTAGTACATCATGATCCCCAATTAATCGAAAGATCAACGGTTTGACCTCAGAAGAAATTATTCTGAAACCCTTCAGCAGCTCTAATGAATCGTGCCCCATTCCCTTCACCACCTTATACCCACTTGGTTCAGGACACGGTCAATGGTGTCAGTCCCCACTAGGCTGACTACGTCACACCTAGCCCAAGTAGTGTCTTTCTCGTCCTTTGGATTTCTAATTACTCTCATGTATTTAAGAGACTCGCACTCTTAACATGATATGCTCTGGCCAGAGGCTTTGAGTAACAATCCGACGATAGGCCTGGGTATACATCTCCTCGCAAGGAGTGGTGAATCCTTTGTAGGCTGTTCAAACATCTTCGGGCACTTCGGCTTATACCCGATCATCCTGGGTCCACACCTCCTTGGAGATGCTTGCTTAAGATGTCAAAGTATAAGTCTCCATGACCAAGATGACTTGAACACCGCAAGTCAAAGGAACATCGCACTTAAGCCGCAGTAAGATCTTCATTGACATATCTACATGTAGATTCCCATATGAAGTCTTACAGCTAGTCACTCCAATGAACTAGTTCCCTTAACTAGCATCCATGTTTATCTCCGGACATCCCAATGTCACCAGCCAGTGAGAATCAGCTGAATAGAGAATAACCCATGCTAGTCTCAACAGAATTGATAATGTCCGTATTTATCAATTCATCGACTAGGGATATTTCCAACAATTCACATTTGCACATTTAGAGATAATCACTAGTTGTGATCCCATCACAAATTCTCTTATGCTGTGAATTGTATGGCGGACATTCAGTATATGAGTTTAAGATCCCAATCAAATACAAACATGTATACTCAAATAGTGAATTATCATTTATTAAAATAAATGTTTACAATCATAAGGCGATTGCCTTAGGACACTTCTCTCATATCACTAACAAACTCCCACTTGGCCTAATGCCAATCGCTACGGTATCCAATACCACAGGCTCTAACATGACCCTCAAACTTGCTTTGAGGCAAGGCTTTAGTTAAAGGATCCGCTATATTCCTTTCAGTGGGAACTCTCTCAATTTGTATGTCATTCCTACTTATAATCTCTCTGATCAGATGATAGCGTCGAAGCACGTGTTTGGATCGTTGATGAGACCTTGGTTCCTTCGCTTGTGCAATAGCTCCATTGTTGTCGCAGTAAACCGGCACTGCTTCATCAATGGTTGGAACCACACCAAGTTCTGAGACAAACTTCTTGATCCAAACTGCTTCCTTTGCTGCTTCCGAAGCTGCGATATACTCCGCTTCCGTGGTAGAATCCGCTACGGTGTCTTGTTTGGAACTTTTCCAACTTACTGCGCCTCCATTCAAAGTAAATACGTATCCAGACTGTGATTTGGAGTCATCCTTATCTGTCTGGAAACTGGCATCTGTATACCCACGTATTACCATATCTCCTTCTCCATATATTAGGAACATATCCTTAGTTCTTCTTAAGTACTTAAGGATTGTCTTGACAGCCGCCCAATGATCCATTCCTGGATCCGACTGGTATCTGCTTGTGACACTCAAAGCATATGATACATCGGGCCTTGTACATAACATAGCATACATGATAGATCCTATTGCGGATGCATAGGGAATCTTATTCATGCAAATCCTCTCGTCTTCTGTGTGCGGACACATAGACTTCGAAAGGTTGATCCCATGCCTGATGGGAAGGTAACCTTTCTTGGATTCCGACATGCTAAACCTTTTTAGCACTCGGTCTATATATGTAGACTGCGAAAGACCAAGCAACCGTTTTGGTCTATCTCTATAGATTCTAATCCCAAGGATATAGGTTGCTTCTCCCAGGTCTTTCATGGAGAAAGTTTTGGACAACCAAATTTTAACTGTTTGTAAAACTGATATATCGTTTCCTATAAGTAAGATGTCATCGACATATAATACTAGGAATACGACTGCACTCCCACTAACCTTCTTGTACACACAAGGTTCGTCAGGATTTTGTGAGAAATCAAACTCTTTGATTGTCTCATCAAAACGGATGTTCCAGCTCCTTGATGCTTGCTTCAGTCCATATATGGATCGTCGAAGCTTGCATACTTTGGTTTTATCAACCGATGTGAAACCTTCAGGTTGTATCATGTATACATCCTCAAGCAGGTTTCCATTAAGGAAAACTGTTTTCACATCCATTTGTCATATCTCATAATCATAATGAGCTGCTATGGCTAGGAGCATCCGAATGGATTTAAGGATAGCTACTGGCGAATAGGTTTCGTCATAATCAATTCCTTATTTCTGACGATATCCTTTTGCCACTAATCTAGCCTTAAAGGTAACAACATTACCTTCCATGTCGGTTTTCTTCTTGAAAACCCACTTGCACCCTATGGGTTTGATCCCTTCAGGTGGGTTAACCAAGTCCCATACTTGATTTTCGTACATGGAATCCATTTCCGACTTCATGGCCTCAAGCCATTTGTCCCTTTCTGAACTTTTCAGAACATCTTCATAACTGATAGGTTCGTCATCGCCAATGAGCAACACGTCGTCGGATTCACTTACGAGAAATCCGTATCTCTCTGGAATGTTGCGTGTCCTATCAGACCTACGAAGAGGTGGTGTAGTTTTAGGTTCAACTGATAGCTCATCACTATGAATTATCGGTTGTGGGTCTAGACTAGGTGTCTCTTTAATGTCTATTGGAGTCTCTTGAACTTCATCAAGCTCAATGCTACTCCCACTGTTTTCTTGTAAAAGAAATTCTTTTTCTAGAAATACAGCATGCCTTGAAACAAACACCTTTTGTTCCAAGGGATGATAGAATTGGTAACCCTTCGTTTCCTTAGGGTATCCAATAAATAGACATTTATCAGACTTAGCATCCAATTTGTCTGATACAACCCGCTTCACATAAGCAGGACAACCCCATATCTTAAGGTGAGTTAAGTGAGGTTTCTTACTATTCCAAATCTCATATGGAGTAGTAGAGACTACCTTGGTCGGGACTCTGTTTAGCAAGTAAACAGCTGTCTTAAGTGCATAGCCCCAAAAGGATTTTGGAAGAGTTGCATGATTCATCATCGACCTAACCATGTCCATCAAGGTTCGGTTGCGCCTCTCAGATACACCATTATGCTGTGGTGTATATGGCGGAGTCCATTGGGATAATATCCCATTGTCCCTAAGATAATCTTGAAACTCTTGACTTAAGTATTCTCCACCCCGATCGGATCGAAGTATTTTAATACTTTTGCCAAGTTGTTTCTCTACTTCATTTCTGAATTCTTTGAATTTATCAAAAGCTTCAGATTTGTGTTTCATCAAGAACACATAACTGAATCGTGAGTGATCATCGATAAAGGCTGAGAGCCGATCCGAGGGTCGTGGGAGCTGGCCCACTTATAACTCGCCCGGAGCGAGAGTCTGGCTTCTCGGTCGGGGACATCTTAGGGAGCGTGGGTCGCCATGCATCCGGCTGAGAGCCGATCTGAGGTTTGTGGGAGCTAGCCCACTTATAACTCGCGCGGTGCGAGAGTCTGGCTTCCCGGTCGGGGACATCTCAGGGAGCGTGGGTCACCACGCGCCCGGCTGAGAGCCGATCCAAGGGTCGTGGGAACTGACCCACTTATAACTCGCACGGAGCGAGAGTCTGACTTCTCGGTCGGGGGCATCTCAGGGAGCGTGGGTCACCACGCATCCGGCTGAGAGCCGATCCGAGGGTTGTGGGAGCTGGCCCACTTATAACTCACGCGGAGCGAAAGTCTGGCTTCCCGGTCGAGGACATCTCAGGGAGCGTGGGTCGCCACGTGTCCGGCTGAGAGCTGATCCGAGGGTCGTGGGAGTTAGCCCACTTATAACACGCGCGGAGCGAGAGTTGGGCTTCCCGGTCGAGGACATCTCAGGGAGCTATTAGTGATATGAGAAAAGTGTCCTAAGGTAATCGCCTTATGATTGTAATCATTTATTTTAATAAATGAATATTCACTATTTAAGTATACATGTTTATGTATTTGATTGAGATCTTAAACTCATTTACTGAATGTCCGCAATACAATTCATAGCATGAGAGAATTTGTGATGAATTCACAACTAATGATTATCTCTACATGTGCAATTGTGAAGTATTGAAATTGTCCCTAGTCGATGAATTGATAAAAACGGACACTATCAATTCTGTTGAGACTAGCATGGGTTATTCTCTAATCAGCTGATTCTCACTAGCTGGTGACATTGGGATATCCGGAGATAAACATGAATGCTAGTTAAGGGAACTAGTTCATTGGAGTGACTGGCTGTAAAACTTCATATGGTAGTCTACATATAGACATGTCAGTGAAGTTCTTACTGCAGCTTAAGTGCGATGTTCCTTTGACTTGCGGTGTTCAAGTCATCTTGGTCATGGAGACTTATACTTTGACATCTTAAGCAAGCATCTCCAAGGAGGTGTGGACCCAGGATGATTGGGTATAAGCCGAAGTGCCCGAAGATGTTTGAACAGCCTACAAAGGATTCACCACTCCTTGCGAGGAGATGTATACCAAGGCCTATCGTCGGATTGTTACTCGAAGCCTCTGGCCAGAGCATGACATGTTCAGAGTATGAATCTCTTAGATACATGAGAGTAATTAGAATCCGTAGGACGAGAAAACATTACTTGGGCTAGGTGTGACGTAGTCAGCCTAGTGGGGACTGACACACATAGATCATGTCCTGAACCAAGTGGGTATAAGATGGTGAAGGGAATGGGGCACGATTCATTATAGCTGCTGAAGGATTTCAGAATTGTTTCTGAGGTCAACCGTTGATCTTTCGATTAATTGGGGATCATGATGTACTACTAGGTGCCACTCATGATCGTTTTATAATTGGTTAATTATAGACGGCCAACATAAATCGAAAGCCTATTTAGGCACACGCACTACGAGTAATCCGAGGGATTTAAAACGAGTTGAAAATTGGATTTTCCAATCAAGAGAGATTATGTTTGGTTGAGCCAAACGATAAGTCGAATCTGAATTTTTCAGAGACGCATCGGAAGCGTAAAATGGCTAAGTCTTTTGAAGACTTAATAGATGAATTAAATGAGTTTAATTCATTGGGGCGTAGCTTGGATAGGCCGGCCAAAGAGGGTCCCCACCCTCTTTGCTTGGCCGGCGACAATAAAGGGAGGGAACCAAATTGTTTGGTTTAATTTATAAAATAAATCAAGTGTGGTTTGTTTTATAAAATTATGATGATATAAATTTTTTATATAAACCAAGGTTTGGTTTATTTTTCATGGAAATTAAAATGAACCATGGATTGGTTTATTTTATTTTATAAAATCAATCATGGATTGATTTACCATGATAAAGAAATTTATATAAAGAAATTTATATAAAATTTATTTTTCATGGAAATTAAAATGAACCATGGATTGGTTTATTTTATTTTATAAAATCAATCATGGATTGATTTACCATGATAAAGAAATTTATATAAAGAAATTTATTTTTCATGGAAATTAAAATGAACCATGGATTGATTTATTTTATTTTATAAAATCAATCATGGATTGATTTACCATGATAAAGAAATTTATATAAAAAAATTTATATGATAAATTTCTTATGAAAATTTATTCCATAAGAAAAAAGAGACTTGGTTGATTTTTATCATGAATTAAAATATGATTTTAACCTTGATATAAAATCAAGACTTGGCATGATGGAATAAATCATAGAAAATTTATATGATAAATTTCTTATGAAAATTTATTCCATAAGAAAAAAGAGACTTGGCGGTTGAGAGGCCACTATATAAAGGACCCAAGGTAAGGCTTGGAATTCATTCGAATTAATCCAAGTATTCTTGCTTGGGCTCTCTCCCTCTCCTCCCTTCTTCCTCTTGGTCGGCCACAAGCCTCCCCCCCTTTTTTCTTGCCGTGAGCACTAGGAGAAGCACTGAGGCGACGAAGTTCTTCCGTTGGGATGATCATCCTCTCCGGCCATCATCACCTTGGGATTGGGCGCAAGTCATCTTCCTCCTCCTCGCCGGAATTGTGATTCCGGCCAACCTTGGTGGTGAGTTTTTCCGATGTGATTACTTCTCTCTTGGTTTTTCTTGTCGCGTTCTCGGAGAATCGAGTAGTTCTCGAGAACACGAAACTCATGACTTTGCGAAGTCATCCCGAAGATACTCGGGGTGGACGCGAATAGAGGCGGAGCTTCCGAGGGACGCTTACGGTTGGATCTCGTCCCTTCCTTCAAGTTACGCGAGGTAATAAGTAAATTAGTTTACGTTTCTGCAAATTTTAAATATATGATCATGTCTACACAAGATAAAGTTGCATGCTTAGATGTGTAGTTAAATAATTTGAGAAATTATTTATGCTAAACCTTCCACTGCATGTAATTAATTTTAAAATTACGAACCCGCATCCATGTCAACATGCACCCGGTCCCAACAGGAGCATGGGTCGCCACGCGTCCGACTGAGAGTTGATCCGAGGGTCGTGGGAGCTGGCCCACTTATAACTCGCGCGGAGCGAGAGTCTGACTTCTCGGTCGGGGACCTCTCAGGGAGCGTGGGTCGCCACATGTCCGGCTGAGAGCCGATCCAAGGGTCGTGGGAGCTGGCCCACTTATAACTTGCGCGGAGCGAGAGTCTGGCTTCTCGGTGGAGGACATCTCAGGGAGCATGGGTCGTCAGGCGTCCGGCTGAGAGCCGATCCGAGGTTCGTGGGAGCTGGCCCACTTATAACTCGCGCGGAGTGAGAGTCTGGCTTCCCAGTCGGGGGCATCTCAGGGAGCGTGGGTCGCCACGCGTCCGGCTGAGAGCCGATCCGAGGGTCGTGGGAGCTGGCCCACTTATAACTCGCACGGAGCGAGAGTCTGGCTTCTCGGTCGGGGACAACTCAAGGAGCGTGGGTCGCCACGCATCCGGCTGAGAGCCGATCCGAGGGTCGTGGGAGCTGGCGCACTTATAACTCGCGCGGAGCGAAAGTTTGGCTTCTCGGTTGGGGACATCTCAGGGAGCGTGGGTCGCCACGTGTCCGGCTGAGAGCCGATACGAGGGTCGTGGGAGTTGGCCCACTTATAACACGCGCGGAGCGAGAGTTTGGCTTCCCGGTCGAGGACATCTCAGGGAGCGTGGGTCGCCACCCGTCCGGCTGAGAGCTGATCCAAGGGTCATGGGAGCTGGCCCACTTATAACTCGCGCAGAGCGAGAGTCTGGCTTCTCGGTCGGGGACCTCTGAGGGAGCGTGGGTCGCCACATGTCCGGCTGAGAGCCGATCCGAGGGTCGTGGGAGCTGACCCACTTATAACTCATGCGGAGTGAGAGTCTGGCTTCTCGGTCGAGGACCTCTCAGGGAGCGTGGGTCGCCACGCATCCGGCTGAGAGCCGATCCGAGGGTCGTGGGAGCTGGCCCACTTGTAACTCGCGCAGAGCGATAGTCTGGCTTCTCAGTCGGGGACATCTCAGGGAGCATGGGTCGCCACGCGTCCGGCTGAGAACCGATCCGAGGGTCTTGGGAGCTGGCCCACTTATAACTCGCGCGAAGCGAGAGTCTTGCTTCTCGGTCGGGGACATCTCAGGGAGCGTGGGTCGCCACGCATCTGGCTGAGAGCCGATCCGAGGGTCGTGGGAACTGGCCCACTTATAACTCGCGCGGAGTGAGAGTCTGGCTTCCCGGTCGGGGACATCTCAGGGAGCGTGGGTCGCCACGCGTCCGGCTGAGAGCCGATCCGAGGGTAATGGGAGTTAGCCCACTTATAACTCGCGCAAAGCGAGAGTCTGGCTTCCCGGTCGGGGACATCTCAGGGAGCGTGGGTCACCACGCGTCCGGCTGAGGGCTGATCCGAGGGTCGATTCTTGAGAAGGTTGGACTTCCACTAGATGCGTGAGGGTTGCAAAATACATCTTTGTTACTATCCCAGAGGGTGGGAGCCTCCTCGGGTTGACTTGCTTGAAACCATGCGCACTCTTTTCTTAACAGCGTTCTGCCCATTGGCTTGTTAGTCATCCATTCCTTTGAGCCCACCAGGTGGCCTCGATGGGAGTAGATCACGGACGATTGGGGGCTCGGGTCCTTGTCTCTCGACTGGAGCACGTCCTTGGCCTTCCCGACCGGTGTCCTGCCCTGGGGCATCTTGTCCCCGGGCTTCAGGGGTCTGACGCTGGCCAAGCTGCCCGCATTCCTCGGTGTTGTGAGTGTGACTATTATGAAATGTGCAGTAAAGTCTCCAGTGGGTCGGCAGACACCTCTGAGCCACCTGCTGCATTTACAGAGGATCTATTCCGGCTCGGTCAGCGGATCCCCATGGGCTATAAATAGGCCCGCCTGGCGGTCGCTTAGGCTGTACTGGAGTCGGGGTGACGCGCTAGTCGGCTCCCTCTTCCGAGCGGCCTGCGCTTCTTCAACATTAATGTGTTTGACGGCCTTTCCTAGTAGGCTGTCAAAGTTTTTTGGGGGGCTTCCGGACGAGCGAGCGAAAGAAGTCCCCCTCTTGCAGCCCTTAAGAGAAAGTGCTGATCAATACTTCCGGGGCGGTCATTGGCACGTCGAGCGCCACCCTAGCGAACCTCTTGATGTAGGCCTGGAGCGGCTCCATCGGGCCTTGCTTCAAGGCGAACAAGTTAATATTTGTCTTGTGATGTCTTTGACTACTAGCGAAATGCTGGAGAAATGTCCTCCTGAGCTCCTCGAAGCTGACGATTGACCCGTTGGGTATCTGCCTGAACCATCATTGAGCGGATCCAGAGAGCGTTGTTAAGAATGCTCGACACTTCACGCCCTCCGGGTACTGGTGTAGTAGGGCGGCACTCTTAAACTTCATGAGGTGCTCTTCGGGGTCGGCGACCCTCGCGTACTCAGGCATGGTGAAGAATCTGAGATGCCTGGGGACCGGATCCTCTAAGATCCAGGAAGCAAAAGGGTTGTGCCCTCGAGCAGCCGGTGGCGCGCCGACTGGGGCTTTTCCCTTATCACGACGCGATAAGCACGTTCGACTGGACACGAATGCCTCGGTCGGCGTGGGCTTTGCCGCATCGGCCTGGTTATGGTGTGCAAGTGGGAGGGAAGAGGTCGAGTCTTCTTCTGGCGGAACGGCCTTTCCCCAGCCTCCCGAGGCATTAGGTGCCACGGGCTCCCGGGGTCGAGTCACTAGGCCATCAGCGCGTGAGAACCTCAGTGGGGTCCCTCGAGCCCAGGCAACCGAGAGGAGCTCGTACTCCTCGGGAGTAACGGTCATCATGACCCGGTTGGGATCTTCCATCTTCACTTCTGATCAGGCTGCTGGGGCACTCCTTCTAGCGCCAAATTTGATCCTGTCACGAGGTGTGGTGGAAGTCCCAAGGGCGGGATGGTCTCCCGAGCAAAACGAGCTGCCTAGGTGGTACTGATATGGCTCCGAGCTAGCTACCGCCTGCAAAACAATGATCGTTAGCAAACCCGCCGGGGAGTTTCCCCGGTCAGGCACTCCGACGGTCAAGTCAGTATCCGCAGGAAATATAGTGGAGCTTAATGGAAATGCAGTAGTAGAGAGAGCTCGCGCGCGCATACTTGCGAAATGAGGAGCGGAGGGCTTATATAACCGGGGGAGCTGACAACCCTCATCCGTGTCGACAAGACAAGGGTGTGGTACCTGTCAGCTCGTATGAGAGCACTTGGGAGTACTGCGGCATGGCGCGGGGTGCTCGAGCAGTACGATGGTACGGAAAGGGCGGACTAACCGCGAGATGTGTCAGGGATAGGTAAGGTATGTAGCACTCCGACATCAAGGCCGTACCCTGGATATAATGACATAGGGGGCGTAGGGACGAGATAATCTGTAACCCGAGCGCCGACCGAAGGGTCCGAGTGTCAAGGACCGGGTCGGGAACTAGCCAGAGAGCGTGGGCCGCCACGTGTCCGCCTGGGAGAGTTGAGGCGCAGGATACGCCCTGAGTCGGGGGTTTGTTGGGTTATGTCTGGCTGATTCTGCTGAGTACCCGATGCATGTGGTGCTGGAGGAGCGTGGGTCGCCACGCGTCCGACTGGCTCGCCCAACCCCGATTTGGATCAGGGCATGGGTCAAGGTGACCGAGCTAGGAGGAGCTTAGGGTCGTCCTAACCGACCATGCTCGTCGCTGGCTGGGTAACGTCCCACGGGGACTTCCTGGCTCAGGAGCCCCAGGGTGAGGTCTTGGTAGGTCCATCTGCTGGACCTTCATGGCACCCGGCTGGCTGGCTGAGCGGGTCGTACTACCCGTAGGCAAGGCCAGAATCATTAATAAAAGAGGAACCTTTTATTTTTGTCCACATTTAAAAGCATTGAACCATAACAATTAAGTAACATCCAAGAATCAACTTAGTCATTATCAAACTACAATATCATATCAATTAACCAAATGTTATGAATTATAATGCGAAGGAATTAGCAAATAGCATATCCACCCACTTGACCTTGATTTGGTTCATTTAATGTTTTAAACAGATTGTAGTTAAACATTATTTACCTACGACGAAAATCTCAAATACTAAATAAATTAATTTGGCATTGTATAACTGCCGCAAAGAATACAATCTTGGTAAAGCAGAAGATTGTTCTTCGGGATAGGATTAAAATTTCCAATATATCAAAAATCTAGAGTTAGAAATTTAACTATTTTTTCTTCTTAATAAATAATTGATCTGAGAATAAAAATGAGTATCAATATGAATTACATGTGAGTTATCTACTCGATGATGCTAGTTTCTTCCATTTTCCCGACGAAAAATGAGTGTTGGCCACTGGACAAATAAATTATTTAGCAGATAACTAAAATGTAAAACATAAATAAAAACATAATGATAATCTCGAAGTCCTTTTGCTCTTTTAATTTATAGCTTTTAAATTGAGCTTAGATAAACTCCATCCTTTTATTACTCAGCTAAAATGTTGATAAAAAAAGTTATACCTACTACTCTCCAAATGACTCAACTAATCTTTAATGAATTAGCTTCCGGGTTATTATGTAGAAAAGGGTACTAAATTATCATCTAGACATCCCAAGTTTAATCCCAACTATGATGTATTTTGAATAATTTTTCTTCTAAATAGGGCGCACAATCATGAGATGTTAGACTTCTGGACCACTCACTGTAAATTCTCAATTGACTTTAGTGGTCGGTGAAAAATTTTCATATAACCAAATTGATCATCCCCAATTCGACTATTATTTGGTTCATCAATTTTTTTTAAGTCTTTAATGTATTCAAATTCATAACCAATACAACTTCTTTCAATTAACTCTATTTAATTAGTCCCTGACATAGTTAATTGAATTGTTCTTGGAGCGTAAATATTGTTATAATGGACAAGAGTTCAAATCTCGATAAAATCGAGAAAAATGCCCTCCCTAGATCAATTGTAACTTTCCGATTTACCTTATCACAGATGATTACGGAGTCAATCGTATAGGGCCACTAAGGTGACAAATTTCATTTTTTTTACTATAATTAACTCAGTTTAACAATATCACAAGCTTATATATTGTCAACTCAAATAAAATTCGGTCAACTCATATCTAATTTTTTATATAAAATTTAAATTTTTTTACTCAATTGGATAAGATTACATGTCTATTTGTCAATGATACCTATTTCATGTTGGTGCAATCATACGCTAAGTGAATTAGTATGATCTTGAATTTTGATGCTTAAAAAAGAATTTAAGTTAGGTTTTATCCTACTAGTTTGATATGTGTGGTTGAGCTTGTAGAACTTGTAGGAATATACATGAAACTTGGAGAGTTAATGGTTTGACTAGGTTACACTCGATGTCTTAAAGATATGATGAGATTGGAGAAAAATAGTATGGAACATCCGAGAGATGCAAATTGAGAAGCACTAAGGTGGGGCTAGAGAAACTTCAGAGTATCGACCTAGCATAGTTAGTAGCTCAATGGCTAAAGGTCGATAAAGATTGAAGAAGATAATATTAGGCAGATCTAGATCTAGGAGATGCAAACAAGGAGCACTAAGGTGGGGCTAGAGAAACATTAAAGTATCGACCTAGTGTAGTTAGTGTAACGCCCCAAAATTTTCCGCTCTAGCGTAGTAATAATGGAACATGTGGCCAAGAATAATATTATGAATTGAGGGGGAAAGTTGTGAATAAAGAAATATTAGGCAATATCTTGACACGTAATGGATGTGGGATAATTATGCTTAGGTATGATATTTAATGTTATGCTTAAGTATCATACACATGTATGAATGAATAATGATATGCATATGCATGGGTATAAATTAAATAAGTAGCATTCCCTAGATGGGCTTTGGTTATGTGGGCTTGGAAAAAAATAATAAAAGGAAGAGAAAGCAAAAAGAACATGAGGTGCCAAGGATTGAACCTTGGACCTCAAAGAAAAGTCAGGCCTTAAGAATGCATAAGTAACCAATTCACTCAGCAGGGGAGTGCTATTAGGAGGAGATGGAAAATTATAGATGAATATAAGATAAGTGAAGAGACACATGAAAATGAAGAGGCACCATTGAAAGAGGTGGTTACCTTTTCACTCTCTATAAAAGAGCATGGAAAGGGAAAAAATGCCTAAGGCATTTCGGCCAAGAAACCTCCCAATCCTCTTCCACCAAACCTTTCCTCTTCCTCCTCTCCCTCACCAAAATTCTAGAGCCCCTTGCAGCCCAAAACCGAGCCCCACAAACCGGAAGAAGAAAAGGAGAAGAACAAGAGGAAACACCAAGTTTAAGAGCCCCTTTTCTTCTCCAAAGTTTAGGACATCTTTTGGGATTTTAGCGCAAGTGGTAAGACTCCCTCACCTGCAACATAATGGCTTTTTATGTGTTTTTATGATTTTTATGTTTGCTTGTGATGTTGGGTGAAAGAGAATGGAAGAAAACCTTGAGGGAAGTTTCGGCCATAAAGGGGTACCCCCTTTTCTATGTCCAAAAACTTAAAGGAAGGGTTCATGAAATTGTTACTACCTTTTTGTAATGAATATATGATGAATACATGGTGTTTGAATGCCCTCCATGATGTAAAGAACTTGGAAGAATTCGGCCAAGTCATGAAATGGATAAATGTTGATGCATGAAGTAGGCTATTGTTCTAATGATTGTTTCCTTGCTATATAAATGTTTTAGGCCAAGAAATTTTGTGGAATCTATGCTAAGGGACCCCTGTAACATTCGGCCAAGGGACCTTAAATTATGCCTTAAAACAGATTTTTATAGACCTTCATGAAGTGATAGTTAAATCAAGTGATATGCATGTGATTGGGTGTTTTATTTCATGATGGAAATAATTTATACCTTAGGGTCAGTACCTTATCTAAGTTGTTTGAGCCTAAACTCATGCTCCATTCTAGGTATTGATATTTAGAAAAATGTTACATGTACCCATATGCATGATAATCCAAGTAGAACTCTAGATCATACACCTAAACTAGTGTTTGGTGAAGTACAAACTACTTTTGCACTTGTGAATGAATTCTTATAAAAAATATGCTTTTATTCCCATACTATGTGAATGATTATGCTATGAAATCCCTACTGTGAGTTTCGACAAATTACAAGAATAAGGGTTAAGAATAGGTTCGAGTACAAAGCATGCCCCTAAACTAGTGTTTAATGAAGCCTAGACTATCTTTATGTTTGTATATGACCTTAATGGTAAAATATGTTTTTTTGTTTACATGTTATATGAACTTTTATACCATGTTATACATACTATGAATTTCGGTCAATTACTAGAATAAAGGCTAAGAATAAGTTCAAGTACAATTCATGCACCTAAACTAGTGTTTAGTGAAGTCTAGACTACTAGTGTACTTGTAAATAACCCCTTATGTAATGTATGCCTTTATTCCAATGTTATGTGGGTTTTATGCTATGATATCCTTGCTATAAAGTTTCGGCCAGCATGTATTAAGATGAGAAAAGAAAGATTAAACTAACATATTGCCTTGATTAAGACAAGCATGTTATATGTATGATGTATTGATGAAACTAGCATGATGGTTGCTTCACTTACATGTGTTAAAAGAAAGGTCCTTCCATATCTTGCTATTTATGCTAATGATTATGCCATGAAAGTATGCCTATGTTTATGAATGATTGAATGCCTATAGTACATACAATATGAAAGAAAGAAAGAAAAAGAAAGAATGCATGTTCTATATATGAAAGTATGCTTATGATTATGAATGATTGAATGTCTATAGTATATGCAATATGAAAGAACGAATGCATGTTCTATATGAAAGAAAGAAAGAAAAGAAAAGAATGCATGTATGTATTTTACTTTAAAGAATGGCTTGTATCGGATGCTGAAAAAGATCCATGGTTCTGGACTACAGAAGCTGTCCCTAGGCTGAAAGATAGTAAGCCTAGAATGTAGACCCCTGTAGGTCGGGATTGTTGATGCAGTCTGGCCCTGATTGTTATTTTGGTGTTGACACCGATTTAAGTTTAGGTGCATGATTATTGATTATGATTAAGTCCTGATCGGGGATCAGGCATGGTATGAAAAATCCTAGTCTGGAGGGCTAGGTGTTGGAAAATCCTAACCTGGAGGGTTAGGTGTTGAAAATCCTAGTCTGGAAGGCTAGGTGCTGGAAAATCCTAACCTGGAGGGTTAGGTGTTGAAAAGTCCTAGCTTGGAGGGCTAGGTGTTGGAAAAGTCCTAATTCGGAAAGGTTGGGTGAAAAGTCCTAGCTTGGAGGGCTAGGTGAAAAGTCCTAACTTGGAGGGTTAGATGCAAATTTCCATCCTGGAGAATTAGGTGAAAAAGTCCTGGCTTGGAGGGTCAGGTGTCTAGCTTGGAGGGCTAGGTTGGATGAAGTTCTAACTCGGAAGGGTTGGGTGAAAAGTCCAAGCTTGGAGGGCCAGGTGAAAAGTCCTAGCTTGGAGGGCTAGGTGAAAAGTCCTAACTTGGAGGGTTAGGTGCAAATTCCCAACTTGGAGAGTTAGATGGAAAATCCTTGGTTTGGAAGGCTAAGGTGAATGGAAACTTAGCTTGGAGGGCTGAGTTTGAGTCCCTGGATCGGTCTGGTGATCGATCAGGGATTCTGGCACGCTGCTCCTTCGTGGATCGGTCTGGTGACTGATCCAGCGATGACTGATCGGTCGGGTGACCGATCAGGGAGCACACAGTGAGGTTGGGAACCTACTGTGCTGCTCCTGATCGATCTGGTGACCGATCAGGGAGTATGCGTTTCACCCATTGACTAGCTCCTGATCGGTCTGGTGACCGATCAGGGAACAAGCAGTGAGGTTGAGTTCCCTTGCTGAACTGCTTCTGATCGGTCTGCTGACCGATTAGGATCACTGTGCAGATCGTTCTGTTGAACGATCCAGCTTCGCGGGCTCCTCACTAAGATCGATCAGGACGAAGCCTGATCGGTCTGGGGATGACCTGATCGGACTACTAACCGATCAGGAAGATCCCTGATCGGTCAGTTGACCGATCAGGAGGGTTAGCCTGCGAAACTCAGAAATCGCCTCATATAAGGGTGGATCGGTCCGGTGAACGATCCACGACCTGGGATCGGTCTGGTGATCGGTCCAGGAGAATCTCAAAGAAATCGCGATTTTTCATTGAGCGTTGGGGATCGATCAGGAAGGAGCCTGATTGGTCTGGAACCAGCCTGATCGGTCTGGTGACCGATCAGGAGGCTCTCTGATCGGTCCGGTGATCGATCACTTTAATTCAAATTGCATTGTCAGACGCTCTGATCGCGTCTGAACACAACCGATTCGCTGCCACTTTCCTCTGATATTTGATATGCTGTTTGATTTGCTGCTCTAATACTCTGAGTAAGTTTCAGGTGACAGGGGAGGATTTAAACACTCAAGGAGAAGTCAAAGAGAGCTTTCCTTGGAGCAGGTTTGTCCCTTTCTCCACACAGGTTGCAACGGCTGGATGCAGGACTGAGGCTGCTGACTGAAGCTTGGCTGAGGGAACTCAGGAAGTTCAGTTAGGGTTCAGTGTAGCTGGCGCGTTGGCAGTGAGGCAGCTGTAGGCTGCTGGAGATGAGATCATCTGTTGCTTAGCGGAGAAACAAAAGGAACGAGAGTTGTAGTGTTCATTACGTTCAAGTATTGTGCTCTTGAGTTCCTGGGTTTTGTTTTTGCTCTACATTAAGCTTGTTGTTCTTGAGTTCTTCAATCATTCTGAGCAAGCTATTGAGAAGCAATCATCATACTTGAGCACTTGAAGGAGAAAACAAAAGGCTTGGAGTCCGACAGTGGGAAGACACGGAGAAGGGTTCTGCGTGAGATCACCACTGGGTGGAGCTCAGGGAAGCTTGCTGTGTTTTTGTCCTTGCTAAGTGGTTGAGTAAGATCTTTCTTGTTGTTTCTTTGTGCTCATTCTATATCATTGTTTGGAACACACTGTGGGGAGGTTTCTCCACCGAGAAGGAGGTTACTTCATATCCGGTGATCACCGGGGCTTGATCTGCCGACGATCAAGGGATCGCCCACCTTAAGGGCACGCCAAGGAGTAGGGGCAAGTTATCCCCGAACCTTGTAAAATCTCCTTGTCAGCGATCTTGCTAATCTTGCTAGTTAGGTTTTGGTTTTTAGTTTCTGCAAGTTTTTGTTTTCCCATACTTCCGCTGTGCTATTAATAACTTCAAGTGCAGAAATTTGATAACTCTTCTAAGAAGAAGTGATTGGCTATATTCACCCCCCCCTCTCTAGCCATCTCGTTCCCAACAAGTGGCGAATCACAATTCCGGCGAGAAGGAGGAAGATGACTCACTACCAAGGTTGGTCGGAATCACAATTCCGGCGAGAAGGAGGAAGATGACTTGCGCCCAATCCCAAGGTGATAATGGCCGGAGAGGAAGATCGTCCTAACGGAAGAACTTTGTCGCCTCGGTGCTTCTCCTTGTGCTCACGGCAAGAAGAAGGGAGAAGAGCCTTGTGGCCGGCCAAGAGAAGGAAGGGAGGAGAGGGAGAGAGCCCAGGCAAGAATACTTCGATTGATTTCCAAGCCTTGCCTTGGGTCCTTTATATAGTGGCCTCTCAACCGCCAAGTCTCTTTTTTCTTATAGAATAAATTTTCTATGACTTATTCCATCATGCCAAGTTTTATCATATTTTAATTCATGATAAAAACAGACCAGGTCTCCTTTTTTCTTATGGAATAAATTTTCTTATCATGGTAAATCAATCCATGATTGATTTTATAAAATAAAATAAATCAATCCATGGTTTATTTTAATTTCCATGAAAAATAAACCAAACCTTAGTTTATTATATAAAAATTTATATCATCTATAATTTTATAAAACAAACCACACTTGGTTTATTTTATAAATTGAACCAAAAACTTGGTTCTCTCCCTTTGTTGTGGCCGGCCAAGCAAAGAGGATGGAGACCCTCTTTGGCCGGCCCATCCAAGCCACGCCCCAATGAATTAAACTCATTTAATTCATCTATTAAGTCTTCAAAAGACTTAGCCATTTTACGCTTCCGATGCGTCTCTGAAAAATTCAGATTCGACTTATCGTTTGGCTCAACCAAACCTAATCTCTCTTAATTGGAAAATCCAATTTTCAACTCGTTTTAAATCCCTCGGATTACTCGTAGTACGTGTGACTAAATAGACTTTCGATTTATGTTGGCCGTCTATAATTAATCAATTATAGAACGATCATGAGTAGCACCTAGTAGTACATCATGATCCCCAATTAATCGAAAGATCAACGGTTGACTTCAGAAACAATTCTGAAACCCTTTAGCAGCTATAATGAATCGTGCCTCATTCCCTTCACCATCTTATACCCACTTGGTTCAGGACATGGTCTATGTGTGTCAGTCCCCACTAGGCTGACTACGTCATACCTAGCCCAAGTAACGTTTTCTCGTCCTACGGATTCTAATTACTCTCATGTATTTAAGAGATTCATACTCTGAACATGTCATGCTCTGACCAGAGACTTCGAGTAACAATCCGACAATAGGCCTCGGGTATACATCTCCTCGTAAGGAGTGGTGAATCCTTTGTAGGTTGTTCAAACATCTTCGGGCACTTCGGCTTATACCCAATCATCTTGGGTCCACACCTCCTTGGAGATGCTTGCTTAAGATGTCAAAGTATAAGTCTCCATGACCAAGATGACTTGAACACCGCAAGTCAAAGGAACATCGCACTTAAGCTGCAGTAAGAACTTCACTGACATATCTATATGTAGACTACCATATGAAGTTTTACAGCCAGTCACTCCAATGAACTAGTTCCCTTAACTAGCATTCATGTTTATCTCCGGACATCCTAATGTCACCAGCTAGTGAGAATCAGCTGATTAGAGAATAACCCATGCTAGTCTCAACAGAATTGATAGTGTCCGTATTTATCAATTCATTGACTAGGGACAATTTCAATACTTCACAATTGCACATGTAGAGATAATCACTAGTTGTGAATTCATCACAAATTCTCTCATGCAGTGAATTGTATTGCGGACATTCAGTAAATGAGTTTAAGATCTCATTCAAATACATAAATATGTATACTCAAATAGTGAATATTCATTTATTAAAATAAATGATTACAATCATAAGGCGATTGTCTTAGGACACTTTTCTCATATCACTAACAAACTCCCACTTGGCCTAATGTCAATCGCTACGGTATCCAATACCACAGGTGCTAACATGACCCTCAAACTTGCTTTGAGGCAAGGCCTTAGTTAAAGGATCCGCTAAATTCCTTTCAGTGGGAATTTTCTCAATTTGTATATCATTCCTACTTATAATCTCTCTGATCAGATGATAGCGGCGAAGCACATGTTTAGATCACTTATGAGACCTTGGTTCCTTCGCTTGTGCAATAGCTCCATTGTTGTCGCAATAAACCGGTATTGCTTCATCAATGGTTGGAACCACACCAAGTTCTGAGACAAACTTCTTGATCCAGACTGCTTCCTTTGCTGCTTCCGAAGCTGTAATATATTCCGCTTCCGTGGTAGAATCTGCTACGGTGACTTGCTTGGAACTCTTCCAACTTATTGCACCTCCATTCAAAATAAATACGTATCCGAACTGAGATTTGGAGTCATCCTTATCTGTCTGGAAACTGACATCTGTATACCCACGTATTATCATATCACCTTCTCTATATATTAGGAACACATCCTTAGTTCTTCTCAAGTACTTGAGGATTGTCTTGACAGACGCCCAATGATCCATTCCTGGATTAGACTGGTATCTGCTTGTGACGCTCAGAGCATACGATATATCGGGCCTAGTACATAACATAGCATACACGATAGATCCTATCGCGGACGCATAAGGAATCTTATTCATGCAAATCCTCTCGTCTTCTGTGCGTGGACATATAGACTTCGAAAAGTTGATCCCATGCCTGATAGGAAGGTAACCTTTCTTGGATTCCGACATGCTAAACCTTTCTAGCACTCGGTCTATATATGTAGACTGCGAAAGACCAAGCAACTGTTTTGATCTATCTCTATAGATTCTAATCCTAAGGATATAGGTTGCTTCTCCCAGGTCTTTCATGGAGAAAGTTTTGGACAACCAAATTTTAACTGACTGTAAGACTGATATATCATTTCCTATAAGTAATATATCATCAACATATAACACTAGGAATACGACTGCACTCCCACTAACCTTCTTGTACACACAAGGTTCGTCAGGATTTTGTGAGAAATCAAACTCATCGATTGTCTCATCAAAACTGATGTTCCAGCTCCTGGATGCTTGCTTTAATCCATATATGGATCGTTGAAGCTTGCATACTTTGGTTTTATTAATCGATGTGAAACCTTCAGGTTGTACCATGTATACATCCTCAAGCAGGTTTTCATTAAGGAAAGCTGTTTTCACATCCATTTGTCATATCTCATAATCATAATGAGCTGCTATGGCCAGGAGCATCCGAATGGATTTAAGCATAGCTACTGGCGAATAGGTTTCGTCATAATCAATTTTTTGTTTCTGACGATATCCTTTTGCCACTAATCTAGCCTTAAAGGTAACAACATTATCTTCCATGTCAGTTTTCTTCGTGAAAACTCACTTGCACCCTATGGGCTTAATCCCTTCAGGTGGGTTAACCAAGTCACATACTTGATTTTCGTACATGGAATCCATTTCCGACTTCATGGCTTTAAGCCATTTATCCCTTTCTGAATTTTTCAGAACATCTTCATAACGGATAGGTTCGTCATCGTTAATGAGTAACACGTCGTTCGATTCACTTATGAGAAATCTGTATCTCTCTGGAATATTGTGTGTCCTATCAGACATACGAAGAAGTGGTGTTGTTTTAGGTTCAACTGATAGCTCATCATTATGAGTTATTGGTTGTGGGTCTAGACTAGGTGTCTCTGTAATGTCTATTGGAGCTTCTTGAACTTCTTCAAGTTCAATGCTACTCCCACTGTTTTCTTATAAAAGAAATTCTTTTCTAGAAATACAGCATGCCTTGAAACAAACACTTTTTGTTCTAAGGGATGATAGAATTGGTAACCTTTCATTTCCTTAGGGTATCCAATAAATAGACATTTATCAGACTTAGCATCCAATTTGTCTGATACAGTCCGCTTTACATAAGCAGGACAACCCCATATCATTAGGTGAGATAAATGAGGTTTCTTACTATTCCACGTCTCATATGGAGTAGTAGAGACTGTTGGGCTAGAGAGGGGGGTGTGAATAGCCCAGACAAGAGATTTTGGCTCTTTTTGATCTTTCTCTGCAGTTAGGGTTAGGCAGCGGAAACAAATACAGAAACCAAATAACTGCAGAACAGAAACAGAAACCAAACCAGTCGCTAACACCTCGATGTACAAGGTTCGGGGATAACTTGCCCCTACTCCTTGGCGTGCTCGTAAGGTGAGCGATCCCTTGATCGTTGGCAGATCAAGCCCCGGTGTCCCGGATAGAACAGAGTCTCCTTCTCGGTGGAGAAACCTCTCCACAAGCTTCTCAGAATGATACAAGGTTAAGCACAGGAGAATACGAGAGGGACTCACTCAAAGATGTACAGGAACACTCAAGAGTAAGCTCTAAGAGATCTCACAGCAACAAAAAAAAAAAAAACACAGCAACACACTTGCTTCTTTCTGTTCTATTCTGTTGTCTCTTTTTTTCGATCTCTTCAGCCGCTTCCTCTTAAGTGCTTCCTCACTGCCAAGTCTCATCAGCATCACTGAGCCATATCACTGAGCCATATCACTGAGCCATGCTTGACCCACCAACTCCACTGAGCACCCAGTCCACTGAAGTCCTCTTCAGCTGAGCCTCCGTCAGTCGCCAGCCGCTCCAATCGCCCGTTGAGACTTTGACAAGGCCACACAACCACTCCAGAGAAGGCTCCTCCTTCCTTGAGTGCTTGACACCATCCCTGTTACCTGCACACACTCCAACATAGGCTCAGCAAGGCACATCACAGGTAATGGAACAGTGTATGGTTGCGTTCAGAAACTTCTGACAGCGCGTTTGAATTAATGTTCAGATACTGATCGGTCACCAGACCGATCAGTGATGACCCTGATCGATCAGGTGATCTCCTGATCGATCCAGTCCCTCTCTGATCGATCACCCTGATCGATCAGAGAACTTGGTTTCTTTCAAACGCAGGCAGCCCAAAGGTTCCTAATCGGTCACTGACCGATTAGGGACTTGTCCTGATCGGTCACTGACCGATCAGGGACTTGTCCTGATCGGTCATGTTGACCGATCAGGACATCCCTGGACCGATCAGGGGCTCTCCTGATCGGTCCAGGAGGGCCCTGATCGGTCCGTATGACCGATCAGGGTCTTCTCCCTCCTACTCACTGATCGTTCATCAGAACGATCAAACCTTCCAACAGAAAGGTTGGAAAACCTTCTGTTCTCTCCCTGATCGTTCACCAGAACGATCAGGCTCCCTGGATTTCCCTGGATCGATCACCTGATCGATCCTCCAAAGAGACTCCGTGCCAACCGATCTCCCGACCGATCCAGCCTCAATTCAATTCAACCCGGCTTCACTCACCGGGATTTTAGTCACCCGGCTTCACTTACCCGGACCCGGCTTCACTCACCGGGATTTTAGTCACCCGGCTTCACTTACCAGGACCCGGCTTCACTCACCGGGATTTCAGTCACCTGGCTTCACTCACCAGGACCCGGCTTCACTCACCGGGATTTCTCCACCTAGCTTCACTCGCTAGGACCTGGCTTCACTCACCAGGGTTTTCTCCACCTAGCTTCACTCGCTAGGACCTGGCTTCACTCACCAGGGTTTCAGTCACCCGGCTTCACTTACCAGGACCCGGCTTCACTCACCGGGATTTCTCTACCTAGCTTCACTCGCTAGGACCTGGCTTCACTCACCAGGATTTTCTTCACCTAGCTTCACTCGCTAGGACCTGGCTTCACTCACCAGGTTTTTCTTCACCTAGCTTCACTCGCTAGGACCTGGCTTCACTCACCAGGGTTTCATCAATTCTTACTCAACCAAACTTAAATCGTTGTCAACACCAAAACAACAATCGGGCCAGACTGCATCAACAATCTCCCCCTTTTTGTTGTTTGACAACCCGATTTAAGTTTAGGTATTCATTAATCAGAGTCAATTAAATTATCATAAGGGAATCAAAGTCCTCTCCCTACAATAACAAACCCTAAACTTAATCAATCATTCTCTCCCCCTTTGTCAAACACCGAAAAGGGTATGGTTATTAAGTTTAATCATAACTCCCCCTCAACCTAGGGTCTCTTCCCAAAATCCGAAATAATCAAAGATAGAAGTTTTGCATATGAGAGGCATATACCATAAATGTATCATGGCAACAATGTATATGCATCATACGACAATAACAGTGGTTGAAAACATACACCGAACTATATCATGGTCAAATATGTGTATGTTTCATATGTCAAGTAAGGAATGCATCTGTATCTGATATCGAATCATGGTTATTTGATACAGAAATATTTTTTAATCTGGGGAGCGATCAGATTTCAGAAAAATTTCTGAAACCATGATACGTTCCTAATCAGACTGCATTGACATTTTGCATTCCTCAACGGGGGCATAGACTCTATTAATATTCGTTATTTCAGAAATATTTTCGAAACACGACATTAAGACTAAGAGTCATGACTCAACATACCCTTTCTTATCAATTTGAACATCCCAACATAGGTTTGTATCAAATTGATATTTAATCCTTGATGTTTCAGAAACATTCCTGAAAATCAAAAATCTTAGAAATTTCTACCCTTCTTTGACCAATTGAACATCATAATTGGACTGATCGGTCACCAGACCGATCAGGAGGATCCCTGATCGGTCACAGTGACCGATCAGGGTGGGTCCTGATCGGTCGGTGGACCGATCAGGCTTGGTATTTAGGAGTTTCGCACAATTTTACTCAGGTTTCAGAAACCAGCAAAAGCAGAAACTTTCAGTAACTGTTTCTATCTCCTAATTCACTTAGATTTTCTCCCTAAATGAGCTTTGTTCATCATAATTCACTTAATCAAACAATTATCAAAATGTGATACTTAAAATCAGATTTTCAAAATATGATCAGCATGTATCAATATATATATGATCAGATTTCATAATACAAATAACACTGTGGTCAAACTTTCAAAAACATGCTTGTATCAAATTAGTACCAAAACATGTGTTCATCTTATTCTTAACCAAAATTGGCATGCATTCATGATGTATAACATATACAAGAAAACATAAATTGCAACAAGAAACCTAACTATCCAAGACAACCCATGGCGAGAGTAAGTTATGTGTCAACCTAAGCCATTCATATGAATTTGATGAAATGGTAAGCTCATTCCTAACTAGGAATGGCTATATGTTTTGGAGGACCAAATATCAACCACTCATGTTGATACATGCTCCCCCTCAACCCATGCTTATACAATTCTAAAGATGGAGGTTTTAGGTACCCAAATTTTGGGACCTAAAGCATCTACAACAACTGACTTTGGCACCCAAGCCTTAGTCATTTTCTTTTGAACTTTTTGACCCTTAGAAGTATGATTTGGTCTAACACGAGTCCTAGACATTAGTGACATGAAACTTGATTCTTTAGGTTGGTAACCCAACCCAACCTTGTTATAAACTGCTTTTTGGGAATTTAGAATCATATCTAAGGTTTTAGAGCTAGTTGAAAATTTCTGAAGAATATTCTTGAGGTTTTCAATTTCGCTCCTAAGAGTCTTGTTCTCATCCTTGAGGAACTCATCATGAAAGTCATTACTTACCTCATCCTTAGAGGTTCTCAACTGTTCTACCTCCGATTTTAATGATTTGACTTTCTTTTTAGATTTCTTTAACAAATCCGTTAAATATGCTATGGTCCTATAACATTTATCTAATTCTGGAGAGATTACCTCTTCATCATCCGAAGATGATGAAGGCGCGGTTGAGGAGCTTGATTCGCTATCACTCTCCTTGTTTGGCTCATCTAGTGCCACTAAAGCCACATGGCAGTACTCCACCTTTTCTTTCTTCTGCTCCTTCTTCTTCTCCTTCTTTTGTCTTCTGTTCCCTGCCACAAAAGCCAACCCTTTCTCTTTTGGGCTTTGGTTAGCGATCTCGTGTAATTCCATCTCACAGAATAAATCTTCTAATTTAATAATGGAAAGATCCTTGGATACCTTGTAAGCATCCACCATGGATGCCCACAAGGCACTTCTAGGAAAAGCTTTAAGAATATACCTTACGAGGTCGCGATTGTCTACCCTTTCACTGATGGAATGGAGGCCGTTGAGTATCTCCTTGAACCTTCCATGAAAGCTCACTTACCTTCTCATTTTCTCCCATGGAAAGGTTTTGAAGTTGGCTAAGAAGGAGATCCTTCTTAGCTGTTCGGGTGTCTTGAGTTCCTTCATGAAGTTCTCTGAGTTTGTCCCAGAGATCCTTAGCACTTGTGAAGGGGCCAACTTTTATCAGTT